>WSXT02210112.1:0-12758 GCA_011762715.2 Neuroterus valhalla
GTTTTAATTAATTACATTTTATTGAAACGCTCAAGAAACGTTAGAGTCATGATTTAAATGTTTTTATAGACCCAACGGATTGATAATATTAATGCAATATCTTGTATCGTAAATTCATACGATATTTATACCAAATGTTTGTCATTATTGATGTCGATGAAGAGGTTATGTGATTGAAGGTATGTTCGAAGATCAATTGATTGTGACCAATTCAATTTGTAAGTCAAAGTACTATGTAGATTAGTAAGTTGTTCTTACTAACTCACTTTGGTCATGTGTAGCTGACCATTTTATTTAGTAGAAAATGGAGGAATTACTTATTTAGTAGTCAAATATAAGGCTAATAACTCAATGAGTTAAATTCTTACTAATTTAAATTGAGAGAGAAAAGTCACATTGTTTTCTTTTTCAACAGAAGGAAGAAGTTGTTCTGGAAACATAAGGTGCTAAAAGATGAAATGTTTCCAAAAAGTACTTATGGATGTTTGTTTCTGGTCCCAAGATGAGATTATGTCTTCAATAATCAATTAAGAAATCACATATGTATATGCAAAGACTTTGCGAAAAAGGTTGGTTTAGCTTCACCTCAAGTCATCAGTGGAACATAAGCAACAGACAAAAAGCTCATCCAAGACAATGATAATTATATTATAGTGATTTTTAATCAATAGTAATAATGATAAACTATGATTCATGACGATACGATCTGAAAATGTATGGATACTGTTATTAGTCGATGATCAATGATTGTTTATGATATCAACTAAACAAGAGATCTCTATTATGATATATGATCAACATCTATGTTTTCTGAAGATTGAAGTATATGTGTTGATACTGGTAATGATGCAAGGATATGATAATAGTGAAATATGATGATATTCAGGCTGCTGATATATGATTATATTAATGCTGATGGGAGCTGATGTTATCCTAATAGCGTTATAGGTTGATAATGATATGATGATGAGATGTACACGCAGTATATACAGAGATATTTTCAGCTAAAGTTGGATTAGCAAATTGCAAGCAAATGACAACTTTATTATATAAAGTTGTGAATTCGTCTCTCTATTCCTGCAGACAATGTTACGCGTTGATGAAAACAATATGGCGAGACATAAAGATCTATGAATCAGGATAATAACGATTTAAACTTTCTCAACATTTCATGCTCCATATATGGCAATGAGCCCCGATCGAATTAGGTGAAGTGTAGATATATAAGTTCAGTATTTCAAGCATGTATCAATTGTCGATCTTCTTGTCAATTATAATTCAGATACCAAATCCGGATCATCCTCATCAGCTGACTATCAGTCACCTGCAGTTCACCTTGTTTCAATCACAAGATGAAACATTTTTATCTGCAAACTCATTCGCAAACAAAAGGGAAACAAATTAGATAAAGATGATGAATGAAAATGTAGTAGAAGTGGATTCTGGGGATGTTTTGTGTTGACCGGTTTCAGCATTTTGTGCAATCAAGATGCACTTGCAACTTCTGCAGTAACTGTCTCACTGCGGATGGCTATTTGTGCTTGGCCAAAAGGACCATTTTTTGGGTAAACAAAACTCTGTTCACAACTATGATAAGCTGCAGTATTCCACAGTTGAGCTTAACCGATGGCAATGTTGGTTACGTGGACAGTAGACACTAGCTCTTCCCATGGTTCGCTGGTGGATACTACATATAGATTATTGATTAGGCCATAACTCAAGGGCTAGTTGGGATGCATATTACCATCATGCCAGGCTCTACGTTCTAGACATCGTGGGTACGCAGTAGTTATGCTAATTAAAGGTTCTCTTTCGAAGAGCAAATAGAACTTGGGGATAAGTGAAGACAAATACACCTTCAGACTTCAGTCGAAGTTCTTAGTCTTTTGTCATTTCTACTGACCATTAAATAATTTCCTCATCTTATTCGTAGTCCGCTGTTGAACACAATTTCGAGGAAAGACTAATCAACTTCTTTCACAATTTGGTGAAGGTTTGCTCAAAAAACGAGAACAAATGTTTGATGGAGACAACAGAAGGATTTCGTTGTTGTTGAGGCAGCAACAATTTTTGATCATATCAAGAAAATATTAGGGTTTTCAAAAAAATTGTTATTTACAAAGCTGTGGTTGTTTCATAAAAATCATTTGTGAATAGAACTTTCGGGTGGGTATAAAAATTGAACTTCTAGTCTTCTTAGTTAAAGTTTCTAGTCTTTATTCATTTCAGCTGACCATTAAAGAGCTTTATTGTCATATTCATTGTCTGCTGTCGAACACAAGTTTCAGAAACAACAAATCGATTCAATCTGCTCTTTGCTAAATATTTGCTTGAAGACAGGAACAAATATTAAGTCGTAGTTAGGGGAAGACTTGGCTATTGTAGAATCACTCGTTTCTGTTGATCATTATACTATTCTCTGACCATACTTTTAGTCCGCTGTTGAGTGCAATTTTTAGGGACACTAAATCGACTTTTCTTCTGTTTAGTAAATATTTTCTCAAAGGATGGAACAAATATTCTGTGGAGACAAAAAAAAGTTTGCCAGTTGTAAGGTCAAAGAATCTTTTTGATTATACTAAGCAGGTATTGGTTACTCAAAGAATTTTTAATCTACCTAAAAAATTTTGGTTGTATCAACCGAACAACAAGAATACGATGGTCAACACAAATATCCTGTACGGATGTTTCTAAACCAGCAATAAAATTGAGATGATCCAATCATAAATATGGGTGTAACAACTTTTCTCTTCTACCAGTGTTGGTGAAATTTTTCCCAAAGACTAAGAAAAATGCTTGTTGTCGACAAAAAAACGATTCGACTGTTGTAGAGTCAATATCAAACTGTTTATTGTCTCAAGAAAATATTGTTGATTCCAATAAAATTTCTATGTAACAGAAGAAATATGTTTATACAAAAAATCGGTTTAGTTGCTTTGGGGTCAATCTGTTATTTCTGTTTTACTAAACAAAATTCAGTTGGTAAGAGATATGGTCGTTCTAAAAATCGAGCTTTCTTGTTAATTTTTGGTTGTATTCACCAAAATTTCAAGGAACCGTTATCGAATTGATAAATAAAACGATGCAAGTTTTCTGTTTTTGAATAAATTGAGTTAAAAACTGATTCAAAATATGATATTGAACTTGAGCAGTTAAAAATTTTACAAACAATTGTCTATATTCCAGAAAATTTAGATTCGAAATATGTCAGCATGTATCAAAATTAGCTGAATGCGGCTCAAATCTGAATTAGAAAATCACTGTTTTTAAAATCCATCGGGTGAACGATGAAAATTGCTGGATTATCAATTAATAAAATGAATTATCGTGAAATTGGAAAATTTCTCTATTTCGTGTTAAATTCGAATTTGAGGCTACAGTTTTTGGAAAACATGAGGTTAAATAACAGAACTGTTCCCTTATTATTGAATAAAATATAAAAAAATACGAAAACAGACTTTCAACTTAGTGGGATTCAAGTTGGAAAGTGAGTAATTATTGATACGGCAGCAAGCGGTCGCTCACGATTGACAATTATTTGCAATTACATGTAATTTTGTGGTCGATGAAGGTAGACGGAAATCCGAAGTTATGTCATTTGTGGTCACTTACTGTATAATTGGTCTCTAATGAATCTTTATTATTGTTGTATAGCAAATTAGAATTTATGAAAATAATAATTATATGCCGCATCCTAATTGAAAAATGGAGAGAAAAAAAATAATAATTCGAGAATGTCCAAACTAGGACAAGTGATTATCCGTGATGATAGTAATTATGAAAAAATTTCAGTTCTAAGAAATAAGATGTGGAGAATGAGAAGTGGGCGCAAAGTATCCTTTTCTGACCGAGGACCGAAAAAGCGGGCGGAAAAAAGTTCCTTTGCGCTCGCTCCGTCCTTGAGCATAAAGGGCCACCTTTTCCACACTTAAAACGTGATATTGTCTCTCCAGAACAAAGTTCACGCCAAAATTGATTGCAAGAAATCAAAGCAGTTCGGCAAAACGGTCCAATTTCATGCCGAGGCAGGAAATGGCACAATTTTTCTGTTGTCGCGGTTCTTTTCTTCTCCCGAGGCAATTCTGCCGGAGAATGGGACAATTTGCATTTTACAGAAGCTTTGAGCACCTACGAATTAGGTGAGCAGGCCCTTTGTTAAGGTCACTAATCTGTCTTCGAGCGTCGAATGTAGCAGAACCAAAGAGCCAGTGGTCAGTCCGATTCTGTGCCGTTTGTTGCGGTTCTCTTCGGTTCCTAGTCGGTACGCGGCAAATTAAAGAGAAATGGCTACACGTTCATATTGATTTTTGTCCTCAGTTCGCGGGCGGTTGTTGAGGGAGAGCGCCAATCTTCATCTCTCTCACTCTTTCTTTCTATCTTTCTCTATTCCTTTCTTTCTTTCTGTCCCTTTCCCTCTTTTCTGCCTTCACCCTTCCTCTGCTTCCCTCTTTCACTATTTCTCTCTACCTCTCTCTACCTCTTTCTATCTTCCACTGTTTCTCTCTTTTTTTTCTCTTTCACTCTTTTACTCTTCTTCTCACTTTGGCTCTTTCCCTCCTTCACTGTATGTCCTCCTCTGTACAACTATACAGTCCGATCTCATTCCTCCTTTCCCTCTTTCGTCCTCTCTCGACTCCCACCCTCTTCCTCCTCCTTTCTGTGGTTACTCCACACCCTTTCGAACTCTCTTCTGTTTCCCGTTGCGCGCTGCATTCGGTTAGATCTGCAAATTCCACTTAGTTCCGAACTTTCCCCCAATTTGAGCATTTTTAACAATTTTTAATTCTAGTTGCAATTTCTCATCACTCTTTTCTAATTTTTTTCCTCTACCAAAACGAATTTCCCGAGAACAGTTAAAATTTTCCGAGTTTTTGTTCTTTCTTAAAGCTGAGTCCCTTACGGTGGGAAAAGTAGCCAAATTTTTATGGTCGAGACGTCATGATGCAGAAAAGTTGCTTTTTTGGGAAAACGAATCGAGGCCAACACTGATTTTGAAACCATTTGATATTATGGTTTAACTTAGAATTATTTGCAAATGCACTGAGAACACTCTTTGAGCAGAATTTTTATGGTGTGATACCAGGATAATGGCATCTTACTTCAATGCCATTTGGAGAGATTCAGGGCCCTGCACTTTCAATCTTATTCAAAATAATGTGCAGTTAACAAGATGCGAAAAAAGGGGTTTGCCCATTTAAAATCCTTTTTCTGTTTTCTAATTCTATATTGAGAAAAAGTGCAAAACAGTGTTAAGGAGATGATAATAATAATAAAAATAATATTAATAATAATAATAATTATTATTATAAATACTCATTTGACAATTCAAAAAAATAATATTGCACCCAAAATTTCACTCGTGGGTTCACTGTAGACTCAAGGATAAGTAAAAGAAACATGGTTTTTGGAATCCGAAGCTTATAAGTGCGGAAAAATTACGCTTCGCAAAAAAAAAAAAAATAAAAACTAAGAAAATTTTTGAACCTACATAATATCTTCAGGTTGAGCGTACCCTTGGAAATTTCAATTATTGGACGATTTTTTCACGAATCCTCCATGGGTTAAGAACTTATAATAAATTTTTTTGTGACGAGAACGTTGATGAGAAAAAACTAGGAATCAAAAAATGGAAAGAAAAACCCATGTGTCTAATTTTAAAGAAAAGGTGCAAGTCGGGTTCTCACGTGGAAAAATAAGTTAAAACCAATTTTTTCTGACAACTATTGAAATTACCAGAATTTCTAGAATCATCATAGAGAAGGTCCTCAAATTTCAAAACTTAAGATACTTAGGAAAATATAAAAATACATATAAAGAGTCGCACGATTTGGGGGAGAGATTGCGTTACGCAATACTTGAACATACCCTAAACCATATTTATATCAATAAATTATGCTTAGGCCTAAGGGTTTCAAATGTGAATATTTACTTCGTACCAGACTCCTTTCACTTTTTCTCTGATATAACTCTACCTTGTTGTATTCTCAGTGTTGATAAATTGAAATTCTGATTTTGCGATGATCAATGCTATTTATTTTTATTAAATTCATATTATTTCATCTCATATACTATGGCATGGTAACTACAAATGCATGAATTTGCGGGCACTATATTTTCGCAATATGGCACTATTCTGAGATGAGTTTCCAGTAGAAAATTTTTGATTTGCACTATTTTGTAATTTTTTAGATATAATAATCAATAGTCATCATTTGAAAGAAACTTGGTTTTTATAAAAGTTTCAAAGTAGAGGCCTTTCAAAAACCATGACTATGGAAAACAATAAGAATTACAACTGTTTTGTGAAAACTCCAAAAACACACTCATGGACACTATGAGTTTGATCGTATGCCTTTTGGTCTTGAAAACGCCCCTGCAAAAATTAATTACTATAATCGTTTTGTCACAATATTATTTACATAGATCGTGAGTAAAACAGGTTTTCTATGCCTAACATACGCTGAATTCCGAAATACAACAGTTTGCATGAAAATGTTCAAGTTTCCTGGTTTTTCGGTTGATCCATCTTGCAACCCTGACTGGGCAAAAAAATAACGATACCGCAAAAGCATTTTTATTAATAAAATTCCTGGAAGATATTCCCTTCTCTGCTATACTGGGTTTCTCTTTATCCTAACCTCGTCTTTGTCTAGCTCGGTATAGTCGTCGTGTACATCAATATTAAAAATAAACGCCGTTATATATGTATAAACATATACGTATATGTATATGCATATACATATTTGCATGTGAGGCTCACGTGTAGGGTCACACGAGTTTCCGTAAGAGCCTGTTCACTTTATTCATGTGTGTGTATGTGTGTAAATGTAAGGTATATTATGTATTTGAGGGTGGTTATATAGGCGTGGGCCACTGCAGCGCCAGCGGTGCGCCGCGTTCCAAAGCCACCCTCTCATACCAGAATCAGCCACCGGTGTTCCTGAGGGTACTACCATTCCCAGGGACGTCGTTACGCAAAAATTATTGAAGGGCTCAATTAATAAAAATTACACATTTTTCATTTATTGGCTCGTAGTGCGCGGCGACTCGTACTGCACAACGAACCTCTGAGTTCCCGCACCGAACTCCAT
Organism: Neuroterus valhalla; assembly: GCA_011762715.2. Classification (NCBI taxonomy): domain Eukaryota; kingdom Metazoa; phylum Arthropoda; class Insecta; order Hymenoptera; family Cynipidae; genus Neuroterus; species Neuroterus valhalla. The sequence continues at coordinate 7,092 of WSXT02210112.1, forward strand.
TCCCCCCCCCTCCTCTCTTCCCTTTTCCCTATTTTTTTTCTTCTTTTATCATTCCTTTATCAATTTGATATCAGGATGACTAACTTTTCCGGGAAGTGCAATTAACGCTCTTTGCGGATCAAAAAGCGTCTGATGTCGGCAAGATTTTATATCGAAGCTTCTAATCGGAGAATTATCAGATAAACATATAATAAATAAATAATAAATTGATTGAATGTAACCTAAAGGAAAAAAAAGAGAATTCCGAGGAGATGAAATGAAGATAAAATAAAATTAAACTAATGAAATTATAGTTTTGATTTATAGATTTGATATAGGGAAATTGGAATTGCTTTCTAATTTTCAAATATGGTTATTTTTTAAATAAAATTTCAATTAAAACATTTTTAGTGTAATTCTAAGATGAGATCAGCGAAGTTCATTATTCCTCATTTCAAACCTCTCGAGTTCTAATTCTATCTTCAAATTTGTAAAATTCCAATTTCAGATAGTTTTCGAGTTCTAGTTTGTTGTAAATTACAAACATTTTTTAATTTTAGGTCCATAACCTAATTATAACTTCAATTCATTTCCAAATTAAAACCTTTGCTTCTCACATTTTTATTGATAAAGTAGCATTTGTAACCTGGACTTCTTCAAAACAGAAACCTGAAATGAAATCTAAAAAATGTAAGATTTTTGATTATAGAATTGAAATTGTTCAAATATTTATCACGTACTTATTAGCAACATTTCGACTATTCTATTTCAAGACTTTACTTTTAAATGCTGAATTTTTAAGTGATTGCTCTTATGAGCAATTCCGAAAATTTCAATTTTCTATTCTTTTGCTTGAGTTAAACTTTTATCCCTGAATGACATCTTATTCATGAAGTTTCAATAAGAAATTGAAATAATTTTTTGGGAATGAGAGTTTTTGATTCCAAAACTGATTTTTGAAATATCCAACCTAAAATAAAAATTTTTCACCGATTGTAATATGGAAATTGGCATTGTTCAATCTATTTTTTTGTAAAAAAAATCTTAAAAAGTTTTTCAATTCAGAACCCCCCAATTAATAATACTTATAACAATTTGATTGAAAATAAACTTTTTTTTGGAAATTTGTCTGTTTGGTAGGCACTGTGTTTGGTGAACTGTTTCGTTGATAATCCGCATTTTTGGTTTCAATTCCAACCATTTTGCTTGGAATTCTTTCTCAACTATAAATTATTAATACTTTCTGTGAAATATATTTTTTTTATTAGAAATTTGACTATTTTCTTGTTCAACGAATTCAAATGCATAGTTGAATTTTCCCATTGGAAATTCCTTTTCTCATTTTGAAATTGAACGTTATAATTTTCAGCTAAAAGCTTTCCCTTATTAAGTTGAAGATTAAACTTTTCAATCAAAAATTCACGTATTTTGTTGAAAATTCGTCTTTCTTGTAGGAGAGAATTCTTGTTGATAGGGAATTCATTTTTTTGGCAGAAAAGTGATTTTTCTAATTGAAATCAAAATTTAATTCAAATTTACTTTTCTAATTTTTCTAAATAAATTGAAATTTCTAAATTAAACTCTATTAAAATGTTCATCTATTCTCAATTTTTATGAAAAATTATGTTTTTATATGAAAATTCTACCATTTGGTAACAAATCCATGTATAATGTTGAAAATTCGTTTTTTTCTGGGCAGAAAATTATCTTTTCGGTAAAATTTCATTTTTTAAAGTTAAAAATTCAACTTTTCGGTCGAGAGTTGATCTATTCTGTTCCAAGTTCAATTATTTTGTTTATAGTTCAACTATTTCTTTGGAGTTTTCTTTCTTGGTGGAAAATTCAACTATTTTGTTAAAAATTCGTCCTTTGGTAGGTTCTACTGCTGGTATGAGAATTGAAAAATTTTTAAAAATGTTTGTCGGTTATGAACGCAATCATTTTGTTGAATAATTGTCTCTTTGGTTTAAAATTAATTCCTTCTTTCATTCGTTGAAAATAATTTCATAATGGAAAATTCATCGATTGCATGTTCTGATAGGAAATTATGTATCTTGCATAATGATCTAACTAGTTTTGAAAATTCATATATTTTGTTCAAAATTCGCTTTTGGTAAAAAAAAATGTTTTTATTAAAACTTTATCTTTGTAGCCTTGAAATTTATCCATTTTGTAGTTTGTTGGTTAAGAACGCAATCATCTTTAGGAAAAATCGTCTTTTTGGTTGAAAATTATTTTTTCCTTCCATTTGTTGAAAATTATTTTAGAATGAAAAATTCACCAATTGCATGTTTCGATAGGAAATTATGAATTTTTGATAATAAGTCAACCAGTTTTGAAAATTCATGTATTTTGTCAAAATGTCGTTTTTGGTAAAAAATGATCTTCTTTGTTAAAACTATATCTTTGTAGCCTTAAAATGGATCTATTAAAGCCTTTCTGTTAAATATTTATAATTTTATTAGCTGCATAATTACTTTGTTATGAATTCAACTACTTCGTTATAGTCATCTTTCTTAACTGAAAATTAACTTTTTTTGTTGAAGATGCAACTATTTTCAGTTGAATTTTATTATAGTCTGTTTTAAAAGTTGACGATTTGGTTCGTAATGCACTTTTTTCAAATCTGCTGTTGCTATTAAAATTCAACAAATTGATTGTAAACTAATTTATCTCATTTAATATTCCAGATTTTTGGAAGGCGATCTATCCAAAATTTCAACTCTTTTGTCCAAAATTCTTTCTTTTGGATTAAGAACTCGACTATTTGGATGGAAATTAATATTTCTTGGTGTCAAATTTCACTATATCGTTGAAAGTTGAAGTTTTTTCTTGAAAATTAATTTAATCAATCTTCTTAGTTGCAAAATCATCTTTATAGTTCAAAAATCTAGCTATTCAGTTTGAAATTGATCTTTTTTTTCCCTGAAATTTGATAATTTATTAATTTTTGAATAATTTCGTTGGAAATAGGTCGGAAATAAATTTTTAATTGAAAATTGGACGTGTCGGATTAAAAGATAAACTTTCTCGTTTTCCTGGCTTAAAAATTCGAGCATTGGTTTGAAGATGCACATTTTTTTGGTCTCATCGCAACTTTTTTTTTAGATTCGAACAATTGGTTAAAAATCCATCTTTGAAGATTGAAGTTAATTAATTGAATAATAATTAACTGAACTTAATTAATTTGATCGACTATCAAGAGTACATTTCCCATTCATTTCTTCCCACTTGGGATTTTCCTGAAATAGCAAATAACCTTCCCCGTCAAGTTAGCCGCAGCTTCAAGATAAATGACATTCATCCCAATTAATTTATATCATTTTTACTCCTTCCGTATTTTCATTCAATCCCTAACTCTAAAATGAGACGATTTCGCTATTTCAGGTTCATCATTTCCTGCTAAGGTAAATTAAATAGAAAAAAAAAGAAAATCAGATAAAACGGTGTTGCATTACTGGTAATTTAATAACAACCGATCGAAAAAGTGTCAGTAAACAGAAACCGGAAATAAAGGTAAACAGGGAAACCTTTAAAAAAAAAATTGTGCACATCATCCTTCCGGATATATCACTGACCTCCCCTAAAATCTACTCAAATTTCAAGTGTATTCCCTTCCGGAATGATCTTTTGATGAGAATTTTCTCTATAAACTAACAAACAAAGAATAATGTGCATTTTTCAGATTTATTACTTTTTGTGTGAAGGATCAAAACAATTTTGAATGCAAAATGAAATTTAATTATTATTTTATGGAGAAATAGTTGGATTTTTTAACTCAGGAGTTTATTTTCAAACTTGTTAAATTTTCAAGTCAAAATGACGAACTTTCCAGGAAAGAGTTGAATTTTTGAATAGACAAGTTCGATTTTCGAATAAGACTGACTTGGCATCCAAAAAAGATGATTTCCAGAAAGACTAATTTTATAAGAAATGACAAATTTTTAACAAAACACATGAATCTTGAATTTGAAAAACAACCTCAAAAAAAAAATAAAGGATTTTCAAGAAATTAAATTCAACCAAAATAGAAGAATTTCCACAAAAATGTTTGATTTTCAACGAAAAAGTTCCTTTGCAACTAGTTTCCAACCAAAAACCATAACTTCAACAAAATATTCAAATTTACAACAAATAAAGTGAAATTTGGAAAAAAAAATTATGAATTTCTAACCAAAAAGCTGAACCGTTAACCATGATAGATTATTTTTTAACTCAGAAGATTGATTTTTCGTCAATGAATGAACTTCTTACAAAATACATGAATAAATAAAAGGAGGGGTGAATTTACAGAAAAAATTATGTTTTAAAAAGTAAGTTCAACTTTTGGAGAAGTAGTTGAATTTTCAACCGAAAAAGTTTAATTTTCGACCGTATAGTTTAATTTTCAATCTGAAAGGACATACTTCCCACAAAATAGTTAAATTTTTGAAAAAAATCTTTCTGAGAAAACAAAACAATGTGCGGAAAAAATTATTTCACTCACAAAAAAATAAGTCGAATTCCCATAGCAAAAGTAGAATTTTCAGAATACAAAAGACCAAATACTCATATATCCAGACAAAAAAGGATGAAATTCAACTAGAAAAGTTTCTTTTTTAACTAGTAAAAATGAATTTTCAATCCCAGAGGACAAGTTTTCAATAAAAGAATTAATTTTTCAAAGAAGTAAATCCATTTCTTAACAAAACGTTGAAGTTCTAACTCATGAAATTACAATTTTAACAAAAAAGATTAATTTTCTACCCAAAGATAAATTTCCATAAAAATACATGAATTATTGAGAGAACGGTCAAATTTTCCCTATAAAAAACTTCCATTTTCATTAAAAATTGAATTGATGAATTTGCAATTTATTAAACCTCCTCAACAAAAAATAAAGAATTTTTAAGCAATTAAATCCAATCAGAATAGAAGAATTTTTAGCAAAATGGTCGAGTCCTCAACCAAAGTAAATAAATTTACCATCAAGAATATACATTTTCCAGAAAAAAGTTCAAATTGTGTACCGACAAGTTTTATTTTCAACGGAAAAGTTCACTTGTAATTAGTTTTCAACCAAAAACGATAACTTCAGAAAAATATTCAAATTTTTAACAAACAAAGTAAAATTTAAACAAAATAGATGAATTTGTAACCAAATAGCTAAGCCATTACCTATGAAGGATCATTTTTCAACCCAGAAGATTATTTTTCATCGAAGAATGAACTTCTAACAAAATGCATAAATAAACAACCAAGGGTGTGAATTTATGAAAAAAATTATTGTTTACAAATTACGTTCAACTTTTAGAGAAGTAGTTCAGTTTCAAACCGCAAAAGTTTCATTTTCGACCGCATAGTTCAATTCTCAATCTGAAAGGACGTACCGCCCGCAAGATAGTCGGATTTTCGACAAAAAAGATGCTTCAACTTAGAAAAATTAATTTTCAATCCTAGTGGACTAATTTACAATAAAACTGTTTAATTTTTTATCAAGAGGAGAATACTTCAACAAAATAGTTGAATTTCCAACGAGTTTGTTGAAATTCCACCAAAATAATAAAACTTTCAACAACGTATATAAATATTCAACAAGCGGCTAAAATATTCAAGCCAATAGTTGAATTTGCAACGAGTTTGTTGAAATTCCACCAAAATAATAAAACTTTCAACAACGTATATAAATATTCAACAAGCGGCTAAAAT
>WSXT02210123.1:0-17846 GCA_011762715.2 Neuroterus valhalla
ACCAATTACGCTACCGGGGCACACGGAGATATTTTCTCATTTCTCGTACTACCACAGGAGGACGCGAGTCTGCGTCTGCGGCAGATTTTTTCTCATTTGGTCGACAAAATAACATCTTTCATTCTAAATCATAATCAGATTCGGTTATTAATTCAGGCTAGACTCTGTCTAAATCAAACAGGAAGAAAGAGACGCAGACTCGCGTCCTCCTGTGGTAGTACGAGAAATAAGAAAATATCTCCGTGTGCTCCGGTAGCGTAATTGGTAACGCCCCACTCATGTAAAGTGGCGAATCTCGGTTCGTATCTGGGCATGTAGCGTATAAACAATGAGGTTGCAAATATTGCGTTTAGTTTTAAAAAATAATTTAAATCATTGTGCAAGTTTGCAACTTCATTCTAATTTTTCCTAAAAGTTATTAACAAAACTCCAATTAATCCATAAATAAACATATTCCGGACCTTCAAGTTAGTTGCAAATTTGAATTTCGGATTGGAGGACTAGATTCAATGTACTATTCTATTTGCAGAAATATTTAATTTTCTCTCGAGCGTCTATTCAATGAAATGTCATTTGTTTAAAAATATACATGTTTCCGACCTCTGACGGGGTTGCAAATGAACATTGTTCATTAAGATGGTACGTTTTATGCAACTGCAAAGTTTCAAAAACATTGCATTTGATGTCAAATTTTGCCTTTAATTAAGCCCTGCTGACCGGCCTCTCTATACATCCTGTATATGTGCATGGATCTTCGAGCTTTTTAAAAGACAGATGATGAGTCTATGGGAAGTTGAATCAAAAGCTTGCTGTGCTTGTTTGTGCTTCGCCACGTCTTTGCAGACACTTCTCCTGTCGATCAGTAGGTTCTCCCGACAACCTGTTGCGCCTCTTTTCGATCTTTGTTATTCATTATACTACAGATCAATAACTTGTCTGGATACGGTGTATAAGATCCTAAATGACGGGATCGTTCGGATAATTGGACCTGTATGGAGTGAGATTTACGAAAAACGAGGATCGAAAAGAGGCGCAGCAGGGTTTCGAGAAAACCTGCTGAACGACAGGAGTATCTGCAAAGACGCTGCGAACGACAAACGCAATCTGTCGATGGCCTGGATTGATTACCATGAAGCTTTTGATTCAACTTCCCATAGACTTATCATTTGTTTGTTAAAAAGCTTAGAGGTTCATCCAGATATAGTGAGATGCATTGAGAAATTAATGTCTTTTTGGAGGACCAGATTTACTATCATTTCTGGAAAACACCGTGTGACTACCAACCCCCTGTTCTGTATCACACTATTGCCTCTATCCCTCGCACTCCGTGATCTCATATATTATATATGGATGACTTAAAGATCTATGCTTCTGGAAAAGAGCATCTTGAAGATGCTCTTGGTATCGTCGGGAGGTACACACTGGAAATTGGTATGGACTTTGGATTGGATAAGTGTGCCAAGATACATCTGAAACGTGGATGAATAGCAGGTATAGCTAAGGACACTGAGCTTATTCACCGAAGTGCTATGAGACACCTTAGCGATGGAGAGACCTAGAAATACCTGGGTGTGCTTGAGAGCCGAATGCAGAATATAACATCAGTAAAGGAGTTTCTCCAGTGCAGATACAAACACCTGCTCCGACAGATTTGGTCGTCCAACCTACTCGTCGTTGAACAAGATACCTGTGACATTACTACGCGCAAGATAATGCATATGAAGAAAAGCTTGCGTATCAACTCGTCCGTTCCGCGCTTATACATCACACGTCGTAGAGGCGGAGGTGGACTTCTCGATCTTGAATGCCTATATAACCGAATGATCCTGAATACTGTTCATATCATCGCGAACGTTAGAGATCCTCTCCTGGCAATGGTCAGGAATCACGAAATGAGCGGGAAAGAAACGTTCCTTTACAAAGCTGCGGAGAAGGCAGCTGAAACCTTTGGCCTGAAAAACATCAGGAGTTAGGACAGGGCACTACTCTATCAAGATGCCTCACTCCTCAAAGCACAGGTGAAGAAACCGGAGGCGAAAAATTTCCTGAAACAACATGAAGACAAGGTGATGCACGGAAACTTTTAATAAATTGTAAAAGGACAATCCTCGTCACATGAGTCGATGTTTGCTTTTCCGAAATTACCTGGACTCAATTCAGGATTCGAGAGTTTCATCTTCGCGTGTCAGGACGGTGTGATTTCCACCTTAGTATACCGTAGAAGCAAATCGCGTCAAGAGGTTTCCAGCGATAGGTGCAGGGCGTGTCTAAAACTCCCTGAGCACCTATGGCATATACTATCCAATTGCCCTATTCACGCAGGAACGACGTATTTGTACAGACACAACGCTGCCTTAGGAGTGCTTTACCACTATCTTTGTCGCTCTTATGGCGTTGGCTGCAACCCTGCCCTGCAAAACGCTCCAAGGGGGATAGAGCCTATTGTTGAAAACGAGGAGTGCCGAATCTACTTGAACTACGATTTCTCGACAATAGCTCCTATCCAGCACACAAGACCCGACATCGTGCTCTTTGACGAACGTGACCGAATCATATTCGTGATCGAATTTTCGGCCCCAGCCGACTACAACATCAAAGCCAAGGAAACCGGGAAAAAGGAGAGGTACAAAAATCTCAGAAAACACCTACAGCAGCATCATCGATCACTTCAATTATATATTAATCAGCTAAATCCTAAGGGTTCTCAACGATAAACGTGTACAATAAACATATCACTTGCCTCTTGTAAATGCTAAGCTTGTTGTTTAAATATATTGCAAAAACATTAGTGGGTTGAAAAGCTCGGAAATAATTTATTTTTCTGCAATCATTTTTTGTATTATTTTTTTTCGAAAACTAGACCGCAATATGAGAGAAATGAAATATTTGTTCTTCAGATTTTTTAAAATTATTTGTTCCTCGAACCTAAAGGAAGGAACTTCTAAAGCGATTGAGAATTGAAGAGTTTCGATGCGAGTGGTACAAAAAAGAATTAGAGTTTGCGATTTTTTCTCAAATTTTGTCATGTTCCCTTTGATTCTGATTTTCAATTAAAAATAACAATTGACCAAAAGCAACAATTTAATTGACAGTATTCAAAAGTCATCTCTACTACGTATTACGTAGGTATTTCTTATGTTCAAGGAATATTTATTCTAAAAGAGAGCTATCTCACAGAAAAGATAGGATCAGAGGATAAAATAATTGGGTGGAGATCAACGGAAGCTTCAACTGCCGAAAATTATTTTCTTCGTCAATTAAGGAATTTGCTTTTCTGTATTTATTACAACTGTAATGTCTTAATCTGCATGAGCAATAAGTTAAATGACAGAAATATCAATTAGGCGTTTCATGCAATAAAAAGTAATATTTTAGCATTATGATAACAGAACAGTGGAAGTGAAACGCAGATAAAGTTAAGTCAAGTAGGTTAGGTAAGTAAATTAAATTCTTGTTCCCATATAAATGAGTATAGCTTGTAAACATGTTATGTTGGTAGTGGTGACGTTTGCTGTGCAGAAGAGTCGCCATTTTGCCTTCACATTGTCTCAATCCATTTTTCACTGAAATATATGACAATCGCGGTTTTCTTTCTACGTTTCTGCGTATCAATTTTTCATTTCTACATCCTATTCCTTATCAACTTACAAAGCCCTAGATAGATATATGTAATCTGACCAGGCAGCTAGTTGATCTTTACTTCCGAATTCGTTAATATTCAGTCAAGTTCAAATTTTTGATATTCTAGTCTGTTAAAGAATATCTTATGAGACTAATTATGCTGCAAAATAAAACACTTGACAATTTTTCCACAGAAGAGAATTTGTTTCCTCTAATATACATCTGAATAGCTCATTGAACTGACTCCGGCACTTTCCAAACTTACTAGGCCCTAAAAAATTTGTGTATCTTAGCATGAACCTGTGGTCAGACGGCATTAGTGTGATACCACGGTTTGTGTGATGAGGAGTGTATTTTGAATAAATAGCTATGCAGTTATTGACTATTTTATCATAACGTAGAATTCGAAATTGTGTCAAAATTTTGAGGTTATTTCGAGTGGTTGATGAGACTGATATCTGCAAAAACAATTGAGAGCATATAACAATGAGTCAATATCGCTATATCTTCATATTAAATTCAAATTCTCGGTTTTCCATATATTCTCATCTATGACGTAAAAATGGAAGCAGACATGCATTATACAACTCAGTGGATACTCCACTGACATTTCCAGAATAACATCCCCTCGAGATTAGGAGCAGAAATTCCAAAGATAATCTTGGCAAAATTTTAAGCACCATGAAACTCTATACAGGTCAAAAGGATACTTCTCATGTGAATGCCCACATACGACAGTTTATTTGTTTCTGCACACCAATCATCTAAATTCTTTTATAATATAGTTAAACATTGAACTATTAAGCTAAACTAGATGGGAACCTTGCTGAGCAAAAAAGGAGGTTTACGGCAAAATTCAGCGGACTAGAAAATTGAATAAACATATTACATGTATTCAGTCTCAAAGATATCTTGAGGGAAATGTCAGAAACTACTAGAATAATGTGACTTTTAGAATATTTGTACAACCAAAAATTCCTGTTCGAATGATTTGAATAATTTACTCTAAAAAATTTCACGCCAGTGTGTTTAGGCGTAAATGCGAATTTCTTGAAATAATTGATATCTTGGTGCAGGATATCCTCAAATAATAATAACATTATATTCTACTTACTACCATACAGAAGAAATATCATGAAAATGATGATCTGAGCACACAAAGGAATTCTCATTTCGCTTGAGACAGAAAACTGTTTCGTTGAAACTGTATCGAGCCGCTGCTAATGAAATATTGATCGGATTACACTTGCATATATACTGGATATTATATCTTCATTGTCGAAAACGATCATCTACACTTTGATGGCGACTTTGAGTTGAGACTATCAAGAATTGCGCGAAACTTTTTCTTATTGCTATGAGAAGTGACCTTGCAAACGTTAGACTTAAAAGATAGCCGTATCAATCTCTTGATGATGACAATAAAACTTGTAGACAATTTGCCGCCATACAACTTCATTTCGCACTGTGATGAAAAATTCTAAACAACATTTTCTACGCAAAAGTATTTGAATCAGGTTCTACCAATCAGTTCCATCCTCTGCTGATAAGTCACAAGAGTCTCAGAGGTTGTAAAAAATTGAATTTGTATGTAAAATGTTTTTTATGGTTTAGAAAAGCCTATTTTATTCACGGTGCACAGGCCATGATTTTGATTTATAATATCCGGAAATCCTTACTGAGACAAAAAATATAATGAAAGGTTGTACTATTGAATCTTTTTATATCAATAAAGAAATGAAATCTGTAAATCTGAGACATGATAACTCCAAAGAACCGGATTTTATAGTCTTTTATGTAAAAAATCAATATGTTTCTCTTGTTCTATTGTATGATATGATTTTTTTATTCCAGGGGGGTCCAGCCGGGTTACATGGTCGAAATCTGTTCAAAAAATTTTGACGCGAAATTCTATTTTTTTAAGCGCTCTGAAAATTTCAATTTTTTTCTTCTTCAAAAACACTGATCGAATCAACGCTAGAAATTTTTTTTTTTTTTTGCACCCCAAAAATATGTGTGAATTTTCTCAGATATTTAAAGTTGGCGGAGCGCACCCAAAAATAATGAAAACCGCATTTTCAAATATTTTTGACCATAAGCAGGGTTCCAGAATCTCGCTAGCTATATTTTGCTACGTCAAAATACCTTTTTTTGTCATTTTTTGCAATTTCAAGAAGAACAGCATAATTTGAACCACCATTGAATATTTTTTCTAGCAGTAAAAAGCATCATCTTTCCTTTATTCTATTATCTTAATTCATTTTATGTGCCTCGTATTTTTTAGCATAATGGGGAAAATTAGTTGCTTTTCGTCATATAATTTCTTTATCTGTAAAAAACGTTAAAAATCGGATATGAACTCTTTTTTGGACTTTCGACTACGTTCAAGCCCCTCACACTTTCCAAAGCGGATTCCTGATGTTTCAAATACTTTTTTATTCCTCGGTTCTTTATGGTGCTGTAGCTTAGAAATGCAAATTTTTTCACCACCAGTTAGATAATCGGTAATTGGTTGAAGCTGGTCTCCATTGCGAAATCGTTTGTTGCTTGATAAATGGATTTGGAAAACAGCTTGTCTCAAGATCAGCTACAAATAAAGATATTCACAATCAAATAATCTCAAAAGATAGCACAAAAATACCTTAGCTGCAGAAGCAGAGGCAGGGAGATGGAGTTGCAGAACGAGTGAATTGCAAAATTGAGTTCTTCTGCTGTAGATTTCTCTGCAGCAATCAATTTATCATTTAGCAGAAATGATAGATGACAATGATGAGATGACAGTGCAGTTCCAGAAAGATAGAGACAATATTCTTAAGCTGCGTGTAAGATCCCGGCACATGGAAAAGAAAAAATACAATTGTTATATAGATAACAAACGAAATTCGATTGGGTTTGCTGGAATGAAATGATACTTCTACGAATGCGCGAAGAAGACAGCGATGAAAATCAACGGGTTTTTCACAATCATAGGTCATCGAAATAAAGTATACCAAAATAATAGTATTTCTTATCTAATGAATCTAACAAAAAATCGAATAATTGAACAAAAAGATCAGTATATCAATGTAAGTATTACTCAAATTTAACTTTGAAAAAAACTGTGTAACTTACTGATCTACTTTGTCAAATTTTTAATCAATCATCAGTTCCTTAAAATTAAAAAAAAGTGGTACCTTTTTATCCATTCACTGCAAAAGGAACTCGAAATGAATGATTGAATGACATGAAATATTCGTATAATGATTAATTCACTAATATGCAAGGTACAAATTGGTTTTACGGATAATTATTTTATACATTGATAAACTCAATTTAAAAAATGCAATGACAGCTTTTGGAAACTTGTGAAGCTTACTAACATTACCCAAACTCGTAAAGCACGATCAATATTGTGACTTTGATTGGTAATATAAACAAATTTGATTTGAAGAACGAGAGATTGTGAAACCTAGGCATGAAAAAGTGTTTGAAACATTAGGAATCCGCTCTGGAAAGTGTGAGGAACTTGAACGTAGTCGAAAGTCAAAAAAGGGTTTATACCCGATTTTTGACGTTTCTTACAGATAGAACAATTATTTGACGAAAATCAACCTTATTTCCCCCATTTTAATAAAAAATACGAGGCACATAAAATGAAAGTAGATAATTGAATAACAAGAAGATGATTGAGATTATGTGGAGATCTATAGACTGTCCAAATTCCGGAAAATTCAAGTTTTTATCGATTTTTGACGCTTTTTACTGCCAGAAAAAATATTCACTGGTAGTGCGAACTGTGTTGTTCTTCTTAAAATTGCAAAATATGACAAAAAAGGTGTTGGACGTAGCAAAATATAGCTAGCGAGATTCTGGAACCTTGTTTATGGTCACAAATATTCTAAATGCGTTTTTCATTGTTTTTAAGTGCGTTCCACCAATTCTAAATATCTGAGAGAATTCACACATATTTTTGGATTGCCATTGAACGATATGAATTTTTTCTAGCGTTGAGTCGATCGGCGTTTCTGAAAAATGAAATTTAAAATATTTAGAGCGCTGGAAAAAAATTTGAATTTCGCGCAAAAATTGTTTAAAAAGATTTATTCTTGTAGGTAATCAAAAAATCTAAATTTTTCTAATAAAAAATAATTTTTTAGCTCATGAATTGACCGAGATTTCGGCAAAAAACTGAAAATCACACTATACGAAACATTACTTTAAGGTTCTCAAACTTGGATTTTTCGGATAGTTTTTGACAAGGAACAAGATAGTGTAATAATTGTTTCATATGCCGCAGGGGCAGTTTTGACCATGTTACCCGGCTAGACCCTTGTCGCCTGATGTCCGTCCGTAACCCTTATTCTAAGAATTTATGAATGAACTTACCCGATCCTTTATGGTTGACTTTGAAAACACTCCTTATTGAAACTTGTCAGTTGGAAGATTGGTTACCACCTCCAATAATTTTCACAAATTTTTACACCAGTTCATAATGAATGTAAGGCAATAACTTTTATGTGAACCTTAAAGGGTTTACTCCTCTTGAGTCGAAAATGATCTGATTGTTAGATGGGGAGGTTATCTCCAAAATATGATGAAAAGGTTTTATGTTTTTCCTCTCAACTGACAATTTTCCTCAAAAGATGTGTTAAGTTATAAATTTATCTCAGATTCTATCCAAATGATTGAACTCGCCACTCTGGGAGACATCAGGATTTCGGAATTCTGCATGCAACAACTATGATAAAGCTACATCAGAATCATCCTGATGAGAGATATCTGCATAATTCTTATAGGAAGGGAGACCTCACTTAAAGTTGGAAGAAAACGACTAAATATATTGCTCAATAAATATTTAATTATACGATTGATGATATGTAAACATTCGCAAAAAGTTTTGATATTCGATATTAATGATTAAACTCTAAATCTAGCAGGCTGTTTGAAATTCTCAATTATAGCGACCTGAGGTTTGATTGCAAAGTCAGCAAAAGGATAACCATGTTCTCGTAGTCTAGAATCTATTGCGGTCCCTATTAGCCACACGACCTCCATGTTATTCCTTTCTATTACGTATTCGAGTAAGCCCCTTTCACTGCAAGAACGATACAAGTTGATTGATTAACATCATTTAAAGTGAAAGATGAAATTCTTGATTCTTGATAAAGGACACTTTGTTTATTCTCGGAGGATCTTCTTCAGGACGTCGAAATTTCTGCCTAATGAGATTGATCATGTACACCCAAGTTCATAAGTCCTCTTCTGTACGAAACTTTACACTATGCGGTGTTTTCTCTTTAGCCCAGTTTGTTTTGAACGCCAATGACCAGCGCCTAATGAGATCCAGGAACCCGCAATGATGGAGCAGAAGACAAAGGATTCATTTTCCACTCATGTATCCAGGATCATCGTACAGAAGCCTCTGCTTGGAGCGATCCCTCTTTTCATCAAAGAGGATCTGTGGACGGCAGCCTCGAAGATATGCAGTGGTAAGGCGCCAGGCCCTGATGGTTACCCGCCGGAGGTGGTAAAGTTGGTAGCAAATGAAATCCATTACTTGCTACTCGGCTTGTTCATTTCCTGCCTCTCAGCTGGTATTTTTTGTTCAAGGTGGGAGAAGCAGAAGCTTGTTCTGCTCGACAAAGGCGAAGGGACCTCAGTCATGGCATCTTCGTGCAGGCCTCTCTGTATTCTCGATGCCACAGGGAAACTATTCAAAGTTTTGCTGCGGGCCAAGTTGAGGGCGGCCGTACAGGCAGAAGGGGGCCTAGCCGATAACGGGAACGGCCTTCGACAAGGCAGGTCGACAGTGGCAGCGATTTGTGAGGCTCTTCAGGAATCTGACAATGCTTGGAGTGGAAGTTATCGGATAAGAGGTATCTGCATCATGATAAAGTTTGATGTCAAGGACGCATTCAACTCTCTATTATGAATTGACATTGTTAATGTTATGAGGAAGAAGTTTAAAGTCCCTTAGTATCTGCTACTTGTTATCAGCGATTACCTCAATGATAGACAGCTAATCTTTGAAACAACTGAAGGTACGCGCTGTGTCAAGGTTATGTCTTGTTATTAGACCTTCCTGATGGAGTGAAGCTAATTGGATTTGCCAATGATCTTGCGGTAATGATAACCGCCAGGACAGAAGCAGAAGCGAGATTATTAGTAGCCATTGTCTCAATTAAGGTTAAGAATTGGCTTCATAATCATGGTTTGCAACTGGCTGTCAAGAAGTGAGAAGTTTTAGTGCTTATTAGGCCAGGCGCTTCAGTTAGCCCTTCACAGCAAATATCGCTGGGCATGGCGTTAAAGCCGTGAATTTACTGAAGTATCTGGGTGCATGGATTGACGAAAAGGTTACTTTCGGGATCCAGATTGCCAAGGCTGCGAGTAAGGCTGATACTGTGGTAGCTATGCTGTTGAGGCTCATGCTGAACTTTGCAGGTCCTTGGAGCTGCAAGAGGAGGATTTTGAAGAGCGTTGCGAACTCCATCATGTTGTATGGAGCAGACGTGTGGGCAGATGCCCTCAGGTTTGACTGTCGTAGGAACAAGCTTTCAAAGGTTAAACGTAAAGCTACGCCTAGGGTAGCTTATGAAAACAGATCGGTGTCCGGTCTGACCCTGATGGTCATAGCTGGTTGTATCCCAATTAATCTCCTAGCAGCCGAGAGGAAGAGAATCTACATGGCGAAGCATTATGATTCAGGTGGAATGGAGATGGCATTGCTACTCTTGAAAGGTTATCCACTTTTCAACAGTAGAAGCAGCAGTAAAGAACAGATTCAAGAGGAAGATGGACTGTCAGGATGGCAGGCGATTTGAAGCCGAGGGTCAACAGGGGGTATGGGTGGTGAATTTTTACCTTACCCAGTTCCTTTCTGGTCACGGACACTTCAAGGCTTACCTGTACTGCAGGACCCTTAAACACAGTCCTAACTGTGATTACTACCCAAGCGAGGTTGACAAGGTAAAGCATACGTTCTTTGATTGCGACAGATGCGCGACTGAGAGGAGGACGCTGGAGATAGGGATGAACGCCAACATCACGCCGGGTAAGATCCTGTGACTGATGGTTGGCTCATACACCAACTGTAACACGGAGCCCAGTACGTTGAAACGTGCTAGAGATAGGGCAAGCAGCCTTCTTTGAGCAGGACGCCGAGGCACGGCGTAGTGGCCTTATTCCCAGGACTCTGAAGTAATGGGATATGCGTTTCCAGAGTTCTGGATTGGCATGAGAAGGGGGAGAAGAAGTCAATATTTTTAGTTCAGATGAAATTTGTCTACAAACGGTTAAAAATTCGAGAATTGATATTTGGTCGACGTTTTTTTAATTGGACTGATGAACGATCTCTTGTGACAAACATTAGTAACTTTGGCCAAGCTTTGTCAACTATGACCAATTTTTTGCAACTTCGGTGAGCAAATGCTGAACATTGGAAGTATGAAAGTAGTAGATTAACGCCATGAAAAAGATCATATCGCCCATGAGAGCCCTTTTTACGTGACGCTCGCATATTTAGTTGAAAATAAATTGAACTTTTTCTGGAATATACCTTGACCCTACTGGATCTACGTAGTCGAAGATGAACGAGAAAAGGCACATAACTTCCCTAATTTTTTCGAAATGTTTTGAATTCCAAGAACCATATTCTTCTCTCAAACAGAAAAAGTTATAACAAGAAAATGATCAGAAGAAGTATTTTCTATGTCAAGGGAATTGACCTTTTTTCAAGTATCTCAAAACTAGAAATAAAAAAATTACAGTCAAATGAAACTGCACTGAATCGAGTACTGTATAAACAGGATTCAAAGATTATTTGGAGTACCTCGAATTATCAAGGTCGCAGAAAGATGTAGGTATCAGTAAAGAAAAGCACATGGTACCCGCCAGATCTAGATGCTTTTTTTGGTTCTCCGAGATCTCAGCTTCCAAAATGACCCTTCGATTTTCTCTTTAAGCTGGAGGTTTGATTGTTTATTCCAATTTTTTGCGGATGTATCTGGCTATCTGCACTTATGCATAATTTCATATCGTCCATAAGGGTCTTCGTCATGCAGACACCCACATTTGTACCCAACAAAATTCTTCCGTTGCAATCGAAGAAACTCATCATCACTACAACAGTCTGAATGTTTGCAGGTTTCCAATATTTCTTCTATTGTGTAGAATGTCTTTGGAACTATTCTAGTCGCATTTGTGACTCAAATAAGCCCAAAAATTAAAAAACACGACCTTTCGTCAAAATTTCGAATGGCTGGAAGAATGTTAGACCAGAATAAGACAAGTGAGGAATTTGAAAGTTTTATGATCTTCACAACAAATATAATAATAACTTTAAGTAGTTTGCAAAATCTCCTGGATTAAACTCTCGTCCTCGTTCAGGTTTCCAGGCAAGTTCGGTTATTAGACTCTATAGGCAATCGTGAGAGTCTCTGAAGATTCTCGTAAAAAATTATGGAGTTCCTCTTCGGCTTCTCATTAGAAGCTTGGTAGGCCCTCGTGTGAGGCTCGAAATATTTCTGTAACATTAGAGAAATCCACAAGGGTAAAAAGAAGTATATTGATGAAAACGTCTAACTGGAGTAAATTGAGGATACTGATAAGGAAAGATTTGCACAATTTTTGGAGCTATGTAACTGGTGATTATGGGGATTTTCGAGGAGATTCTCCCGAATGATTGGAATCAGTAGGAACACTAAATGTAAGTCTTGTTGAATCGATATTGTACATTATTCTGAGTCCGACGATATTGCCCCTTGTGTACCTAAACAATCGAACATTAAATCTGAAAGGATATTCGTAATTCTCAAAAACGACCACGTAAGGATTTATTTCGAAGTAGAATTACCTATTTGCCTGCATCATTGAGTACAGAGGAGTTGTGTGGAGGGGGATGTCCATGACCAGCTCGAGGTCCCTTATTTGGGTTCGTCGGAGGATTGTGTATTGGATTGGAACCTGTATCAATCTTACGTCCTGGAACTGTAATGTGCCGTTAGTCAATTACTCATAAATTTGATTGAAGGTAGTTGATTCATCTTTTATATTAGTGGTTTGCAAACAGGTTTTTATAAGTTTTACGATGCAAGTAACAATTTTGGAGAAAACAATCCTTTCCTCTCTTTTCGCGAATCTCAACGACATTCATGATATGTAAAATTTGCTGCATTATCTAACAGAAGCAATGTAAAGCTTCGCTTCCCCAACCATCTATTGGAAAAATATAAAATTTTGTTGTAAAAGGCATTGATAAGGAACATAGTCACTAGTGCTCCGAGGAATTTTTCCTATAAGTCAAACTTTTTTGACGATCTATTATATTTTTAGCACTATAAACTTGCAATTTTTTGTGTAATTTTCAATTTTTCATCATGTTTCAATTTACAAAAAATGATGAAATAGATCTATAGGAATGATTTTTTTAAAAAGTATTTGATTGTCTTTCAAACTGAGTATTTCATGAATATTTTTAATGTTGAGAAAATATGCATTTGAGCATAGAGTATTTCACAGCGAGTATTAGATAAGAAGATGGGATAATTGAGTAAAGGTCGACGAAGTTGATCAGAAAATTGAATTACAAAATAATATGTATTCAGTCTGATAGATATCTTAAGGGGAATGTAAAATCTACTAAAATAATGTGACTTTTAGAATATTTGAAAAACCGAAAATTCCTATTCGAATGATTTGAATAATTTATACTTAAAAAATTTTACCCCAGTGTGTTTAGGCGTGAATGCGGATTTCTTAAAATAATTGATATCTTGGTGCAGGATATCCTTGAATAATAATTATGTTATATTTTACTTACTACAATGCAGAAGAAATATCATGAAAATGATTATCTGAGCGCAAAAAGGAATTCTCATTTCGCTTGAAACAGAAAACTAATTCGTTGAAACTGTATTGAGCCGCTGCTAATGAAATATTATTCGGGTTACACTTGTATATATACTGATTATTATCTCTTTATTGTCGGAAACGATCACCTGTTATTTTGAGGGTGACATTGAGTTGAGATTATAAAGAATTGCGCGAAACCTATTTTTATTGCTATAAGATGTGACAATTTTATTTACCATCCTTGAAAATCAAGATAGCCGTACCAATCTCTTGATGATGACCATGAAACTTGTAGATAATTAATCGCAATACAACTTCATTTCGCACTGTGATGAAAAATTCTAAACAACATTTTTTACGCAAAAGTATTTGAATCAGATTTTACCTATCAGTTCCATCCTCTGCTGATAAGTCACGAGAGTCACAGATCCATTGAATGTATTATTCACGAACCGATTTTTTGCATCTTGTGGTAGCCCCGTCATATTTTCCCTATTTTTCTTCTTTGTGATCCTCACAATCGTAAAATTACAAAAAAACAGAAATATTTTAAAAACCAGAAAAAAACTCGTTCCGCATATACGTATCTTTAGTCTTGTAGCTTGTAGAGAGGCTTGATTATTGCCATGAAGTATTTCTCCATAAAATTACCTATGTGACAAACGGTAGTCAAAGACTTGAACATATTTTAAGAATTCTTTTGTTCATCAAAACTGTTTTGAATAATGACAACCTTTTATGTAGGAAGTGACCTCCAAAATTGTAATGCCGTGAGTCCAGTTCGTGATGAAGATAAGCGAAGGATTGAAAGTATATCTACACAAGAAGAAGTTCGGCTTTTGGGAGAAGTTGACCTATTTCCGACAGGTGGTCTTACTCTGACCAGCCACTCTTTTTGCAATGTGACAACATTAATCTCCATACCAACTGTGCTTTTTGAAACACAGTTTACAAGTGACATTTCAGAGTTCGGTAACCCTTCTTTGAGTAAGGTCTCAGTTGTGTTTTCAAATAAAAACGTGTTTTGGCAAACGTCGTTTCATTTTGTCATTACCATACGCACCTTTCTAGAAATGTCACGTATTAATATAAACGCACAGATTCAACTGTTTCCCGAATCGCGAATGCTCACCTTTTTGAAATGTGCGAGGCAATTCGAATAGAACATTGACCAATTTTTTTAAGTATCGCTTTGTAAACAAAGAGTCTCATGGCCCAAATGCGACCCGAATATAGTGGCCTAGCTCCGACTCCCTTTTTGCATGCTGTTTCTCGTTCTAGAAGGTTTTACTGAACAAAAAGCGGAATTGGAAATTCGTAAAATCAGAAATAAAGGTTATTAGTAGTTTGTGAAGTTTGATAATTTTATTCATTTTCTATTCGTTTGAGAAAGATGTTTCCTGAATAAATTTAAATTTTATGAAGTACTCCCTTCCCCCTCCTCTTGCGATATTGAAGATGTAACAAGGCATAACTCATCACATAGACATCATGTCATACGCCAGTGACGTCACGAGGGGAGAGACCTCTTACGCGCGTGCGCGCTCTCCCCAACCGACCGGCTGCCAGTGTATAAAAGCAGTTGCAGTACCGTTTGGAAGACAGTTTGCTGAGAATTGCAAACCGACTACGGTTGAGGTGGAGAGCTCAGCCATATTCACTGCTCTCCCTGGTGAATGGCGCACCTACACCAGGGCCAGCGGGAAACTTAACCTCTCCTCTACGGGGACAAAGCCAGATCCACCCGATCCACGAGCAAATGGCGCACCTTTGGCTGTGTATCGGGCAAAAGCGTTTGTTGGCTTCACACCCCGGTCAATCCCGAATCGACCTAGACTCGTCGACGATCTCTACGTTGATTCACTAAATTCTCATTCTTACCACGCCTTGCCCACAGGGACCGCACTAAGCTCCGGCTTTCGCATGACCAAACGCTGTTCGCTCACTTGCACCGTATGTTTTCTTCTTTCACTCGTGTTTATATTTAGAGTCACACACTTCACATTCCAACACACCTAATTGTTACCGCGTCTACACAACATCTACACTTAGAATTATTCCTTCTTTCACCTAATTATTTCTTATCTTATAGGATAATAAATTCATTGTTTTTATATTCTCATAATAAATCCCGAGTTCTCAATTTATCCTTGAATCTCGACCCTGGCTGACTGAAGCGTCCGCAGGGTTAAATTATATGAGAGGTGGAAAACCACTTCGTCACAAAGATAATTGCATTATCAATTTGTCTTTTTGTTTATATTATCCTCGATAACAGCGATTAAAATTATCGCTTAGCTGTGCGCCAAAACTGAATGAATACCCTCTCAAACAAAATAGGTCTAATTAAAATCGATTCCGATTTGCTCTCTCTGTGTGCAAAACAATTTTCAGGGTCGGAGTTGGGCCATCCTCTTGAATTAGTCAATCATAGAGATTTCCAACGAAGCCAAACAAGATTCGATTTTGAAATTTTTCACTGTACTCTGAAAAGCAAATTTAGGATAACAATCATGTATGTGACGTGATTCAGAGTTAGGAGTTTGAAATTTTCTCTATTTTCACATTTTTCTCCGTTGCAAAAAATTGAATTTGTATGTAAAATATTTTTTATGGTTTAAAATAAGCCTTTTTTATTTACGGTTTACAGGCCAAGATTTTGATTTTCAATATCCGGAAATCCTTACTGAGACAAGGAAAGTAATTAGAGATCGTACCATTGAATCATTCTATATCAATAAAGAAATGAAATCTGTGAATCTGAGACATGATAACTACAAGAAACCGGATTTTATAGTATTTTATGTAAAAAATCATTCTGTTTCTCTTGTTCTATTGTATAATATGATCTTGTTATTCCAAAGGGTCTAGCTGGGTAATATTGTCAAAACTTTTCAGTAAATTTTAGCGCGAAATTCGAATTTTTATCGGCGCTCTAAAAATTTCAAAATTCTCCTTTTAGGAACGCCGATCAATTAACGGTAGAAAAAATTTGTATGGTTTTTTGGCAACCCAAAAATATGTGTGAATTTTCTCAGATATTTGAAGTTGGTGGAACGCACTGAAAAACAAAATAACCGTATTTTTAAATATTTTTGACCATAAACAAGTTTTCAGAATCTCGCTAGCTATATTTTGCTACATCCAAATACCTTTTTTGTCATATTTTGCAATTTTAAGGAGAAAAACATAGTTTTCACCACCAGTGATTCTTTTTCTGGCAATTAAAAGCGTCGAAATTCGATAAAAACTTGAATTTTTCGGAAAGTTGGACGTCTTAGAATCTCCACATTCTCTCAATCATTTTTTCGTTATGCTTCTTTCTACTTTCATTTTATGTGCCTCGATTTTCTTAGTATAATGGGGAAAATTAAGTTGCCTTTCGTCAAATAATTGTTTTATCTGTGAAAAACGTTAAATATCGGGTAGGAACCCTTTTTTGGGATTTCTACTACGTTCAAGTCCTGCAATGTTGCAATTGCTGAATTTACAAACAAAGTATGAAGTGTATTTTTATAACTTAATAGAATAATCCGATATCAAGCAGACTAAGAGGTCAATTCGCTTTGTTTAATTTGTGTTGTTCAATCATTCAAACCATTACTCTATTGATGAGTAAAGTTAAATAAACTCCAGAAGTTCACGATTGTTTGGTTAACACCTGACGGCAATAAAATATTTACGACTAAAACTAATAGATTCCTATTTTTTTTATTTCAGATTTCAGTCACAATTTCTAAGTCAAAAATCAGCGATAGTTGCGCAGGATGCAGTTTGGTAACAAGGAAAATGTCTGTTTACAGACTGTTGGTACAGAAAAAGAAGCGACAAACCTTTCAGATCTCTTCTTAACAACCGTCGCAGTCAATGATATTCTATGCACAAAGTGTAGTGATACCGCTCGTTTTGCAAAGTCGAAACGAAGAAAACTTCAGCAGGTTCCGATAAGCGAGAGTCAAGGATCGATTTCATCTTTAGATCCCCCTATTGGGACATTTTTCACAAATCGAACAGAGATTTTACCGACCCATTTTGGATTGAGCTTATACTTTTTTTACGGGTTCTTCATCAAAAAAGAGAAGATACGTATTTGAGGATTTTTTTATTTTTCAATTTTTCGAGAAATAGGAAGGTTTAAAAAATTGAGAATTTGAGAGAAGGCCATTCTTAAGAAATGCATAACTCCTGTTCTATTTGAGCTAGAGACCTTTTCTTTTTTTTATTTGAAAGATAAAAGAATGAGCTTTAATAAAACGATCACGCTAAAAATATTTTGAACAAATTGAAATTGTTATCAACAATTAAAATCTTAAATTTGATTTTTAACTAGTTTGACCCCCATGAATCAAGTTCTTAGTATTTTTATCGTATTCTACGTCAAATTTCCGATCGAA
>WSXT02210134.1:0-17845 GCA_011762715.2 Neuroterus valhalla
CACGTTTTGAGACCCCGTGAACCCGAAGAACAGGTTTTTACGAATGTATCTGTTTGTATGCATGTATGTCTGCATGTCTGTCTGTGAGCACGGTAACTTTTGAAAAAATTATTTATATAGATTGGTCTTCGGTACACTCTTTCAGTGTCAGAAACTCAAGGTCAAGTCCGTGAGCCAGCTATTTTGGATAAAAATTCAAAAAGTTGGAGCATTTTTAACATTTTTGAGAATATTTTTTTCAGGACTCAAAAACCGTGAGTATGACTTTCTGTAGTAAATGATAAGTGGATTTATTTTTCCTTATCATTTTTTACGAAGAGAACAGAAATGTCAGAGTTATGGCATTTTCAAAAATTAAAAAAAAATAAACAAAAGTGAGAATTTTTAGCCAAACAACAGAAGATATGGAAAAAAGGTATAGGAGAAAAAGTGTTTCTTTTTGGGAGCCCTATAAGATAATCTTCACAACTTTTTGAATTTTCTTAAAAAATCGTAAAATCAAATTTGGGTCGCACAAAAAATGATGAAAAAGAGAAATTTTTATTTTTTGGTTAAACTATGCTAGGTACGGGAAAATATAAATGAACAAAAATTGTGCACCAAAAAAAGATCTACCAATTTCCTAAGATTGACTTTTTGATAGGACAAGTAGTTCTTGCTTTATTAAAAAAATACCATATTAAAAAGGAAGAAAATCTGTCCGCCGCGCGGTCACATTCTCCTGGCGCGCTAAGCAAGTTTGAGCTCGCCTAGGGTAGGCGTCATTCGGATCTCGCGCTTAAGGAACACATTACCATTTAAATACCCGCCTCCGACCTCTACATCTCGCATAGTTAGGCTAGCAAATTGAATTTTTCATTGTTTATAACGCGTTTTCACGCGCCTTATTGGAAGATAATTCATATGAAACTTGTAGACCTTTCCAAGATAACAATTTTTCTATTCAATATTTCTTCTTGTCTCTCATTGTTTGGCTGGGGAATGGTATCTTTTTTTTTTGAAAGTGCGTTATCGTGACTTAAACTAAAACTATACGTCTAATCGAAAAACGGTCAACGATAAATTTGTAGGTTTCTTCGAGGTGAACAATTTCGGTACTTTTCATTTTTTTTCTTATCTCGCAGTTTTGATGGAAAATGAAAATTTTCATTTTTGGTAACATTTTTCACGATTTAAACAAAAACTATGCTTCTTATAAAAAAGTGCTCTGGATAAAATTTGTAGATCTTTTTAAAATGAATAATTTTGAATATCAACATTTTTTTGATGGATAAACCAAGAACCATTGGTCAAAAATGGCTGGTTAACGAACTCGTCTTTTTTTTCGGCTTCAAAAAAGTTTGCCAAAGCACAATCCAATAGGATTGTTCTTTCTTAAGTTATCGAGTTCACAGATTACCGACATACAGACACACAGACAGATAGATCTTCGTAAAAATCGTTTTTTCTGACTCAGGGAGTCGCGAAACGTGGAGATTTAATTAAATCCGCGAAAGTCACTTTTTGCATAAAACCAATACCATCTCATTTAGAATGAGAATGTAAAAATTGAACTTTAAGACGATTTTCACAAGCTTATTAAAAACAAATAGACACAAGTTCTCTACCAGGAAAATATCTTTAAATTTGGTATCAATCTTTTTTCAACAGAATAAGTGGTTTTCATTTTATTCAGGAAGAATAACTATAAAAATGAAATTATAAAGGCTAAGACAGAAGATTGATAGAGAAAAGTTGTTGACCCGAAAAAGATCTATAAAGTTATAATTTTTCTGATAGGACGCGTAGTTTTTTCTTCAATCACATAAAATACCATAAAACCAGAAACTCGAAAACAAAATCCTCAAAATTGGAACAAATTTATTTGAAATTTTGATAATGCTCGAAATTTTGTAATTTTGGTCGAATTGATCTAGTTAACGAACTTGAACTCCATTTTAGGACCCCAAAATGTGTAGTAGAACGTGAATCGACTTGTCGAATCCTTCAATTTCCAGCGTTGCTACACACTCAGCCAGCCAAACAGCCATACACACATGCATACATAATACATACATGCAGGTGGAGAACACACAGCAACGACAAAATTGTATGATTTGCGGACTCAGTGATTGTTAAAACATAGAGATGAGTCAAAAACTTGCGATTGAAATTAAAATCTTCATAACGCAATACTTTACCCGAGTTTTATGGGTAAATGTTACATATTATAAAAGATATATTCTATGTATTGTTCCTACATTTTTATTCTTATTAGTCAAACTTTTACATATATGATATTTTTCATTCACAACTCCTATCGCGTTTGTTAACGAGAGTCGCATCCGCTGAAGGAAGCTTCTTGAATTAAAACTCACCAAAACCTGTGTGAGCGTTGCTATCAATCGAGAATTTTTTTTTAATGTTATTCCTCATTTCTATGTTCAATTTAACGGATATTGAATATCCTTGAGATTAAAATGAAACTAAAATTTTATATCGATAATAATGATCGTTTTGAACATCGGCGCGCGTGCGCAGGCATCATTGAGTATATCAAACTTATGTTCTGTGGTAAAAAATTGGAATTCAACTTTTCAATCCAACGGTTCTAAAAGAGAGAAACATAAGCTTTATTTCTAGGCCAAAACAATCAAAAACATCTAAAATTTCTATAAAACTGAAGTTTGAAGTGCTCGTGAACTATGAATTTATCTCATTAGTAAGAAATGTAAGGTGATATTGGATATTTAGATACGAGACGCGTAAATATTGGAAAGAGATATTTTCGATGTGAATGAATCCTTTTATTGAAGAACTCTTAAGATATATGCACTCTCAGAATATGAATGAGTAGAAAATTTACTTTTTGAAATATAAGATACACATTTTACTGATTACTCGGTGATGTCGCATTGAATAATTAATCGAATCAGTAAGACTAGACTCTAGGGTGACTCATGCGAGACGTAATCATAGTAATCACGTAAATAATAGATCCTGTTTCCAGCAAAATTTATACGATACGAAAAAAATGTTTCAGAGGAACATTATTTATTTCAGAAAGACAGACAAATTTTGATAATCATTAAAATAAGACGATGCAAAGAAGTTTGCTTCAATATCAAACCCCATCATCAATTGAGATGTACGAAAAGGAAAAACCTTTTTTATATTTACCTCATCCGGACAATTTTCATCGTTAAAACGTTGCTACTACGTTTCTGCGTTAAACCGACACCCTCGTCAGGTAGCCTTAAAATAGCCAGAAAAGAGTAAAATACATTGGTCGGGAATCCGGATCGTGAAAGATGGAGTGAGTTTTCATAACTTAAAAATGTGAACATTAAAACGAAACAACCAGATGAAAACAAAAATAAGAAGAACGGAGCATCGGTAGCTCCGTCTCCATCTCGGTAGAAGTGAGAACTCAAACTTAGAAACATTAGAAGATACCATTATGAATTCTAATATTATAACAAATATTGAAGTTATTATGAAGAGTAAAATGTATGCTTTGTTTTGCATTATCTGAACAAGTAGTTCCAGATCGAAGTATATGAATTAATATAACGAACATATGATATATTAAAGTTGAAGATAATATAGGGAAGTTCACGGTTGGGACACATTTCAATCGAAGTACAAAGCACGAGACACGCGATAAGAATGTATTCGTTAAAGCCGAAGAAGCTTTAAGAAAAGATAATTCACAATCATCGAATTACGGTAGGCAACGCTTTAATCTTAGATTTTAGAACCTCTATACACAAATGTGAAGAAGTAAAAGAACCGAGCGCGAAGCGCTAAATTCGAACAACACCTTCGCCGCGCTGAAACTTGCGAGCAAAGCAAACCGCGCGCGCTGCGAGCGATGAGAGTGGACCCACGCGACGGGAATTTATTTTCAAATTCGAAATGTTTTTGTTTATTTTGAAGTTGTCTTTGTTCAAATGTAAATAATCATGATGAAAAAATGGTGTCTTTGATTCAAGGAAAAAAATTCCTGAGTTTTTCCTTATAAAAACTACAACTTCGAAGCTTAACATTTTTAAACTTATTCATAAGAATGATGCCAACTTTGGTGGATTCCACGCAAAATTTTCTGATATTCGGAATGATTCTGTTCACAAAATGATGATTCAGTTTTTGCACAAATATTTGGCTTCGTAGTGAAGTATGAATTTTCTAATACTGTACATTTTATTTTGTCCTTATTATAATGCAAAATAAAAAAATGATAAATTGAATTTTTGTAAAAAATCCATTCCTAAATTCTGGAGTAAACTTTTTTTTCAATACAGCAGTTTGAAATTCGCAATTCTTATTAAATATAGAAGTGTGTATCTTTGAGAACTACCTGATGTATTATTCCATTTTGAAAACAGTCTCTACTTTGTCATCGTAGCTAACATGGAAGTTTTCTTACGAGACGTACACTGAATGTAGTTTGTATTCCCTAGCCCCCGTACTTCTAAAAACGAGTATTGAGGTTTCATTTTCATGATGGTTTAACACAATGAAGCAACGAGGTAAAACTATTTCCAAGCTAAATGGAAATTATTCACATTGGAATTATATGCAGAGCGACCTAATTTTAATTCCTTGCATTTCTATTATGCCAGTTTATATATGGTATTTTGATCATAGATAACCAACGGTTCCTTCCAAGAGGACTCTCTACTGCATCATTAGGGCTGCCACAGACTAATGTACCTTGAAGAAGTGGCAAGAGTGAGTAATTTGAGCTACAAAGTGACTAGAATTGACTAATGTTTACACACAAAGAGGCCTGGTATGTCCAAGTAACACTCCTTACCTTTAAAATTTCGAATTAATTGCACATATATTTGATCGACTTGCATTAACAAGATAATTAAAAAAAAGTGACTAAAAGTCACTGAAGTCCGTGTTAAACATGGTTCACGCGACCCAAATTCTCAATTTTTTTGCAACAACTCACGTCCGGACCGAAAAAGATATCGAGTTGAAATTTTCTCAAAATTTCATATCGATATGTCTTCCGGTGTATACGTGAGATGATGATGCAAAATAAAATTTCGGTAAGGTAGGAATCAGACAAGTATTACTTGGCCTTGAGTGACTGAGTGGGAGCCCTGGGGATCATGGTTTTTTTAGCGTTGAATGCTCTGAGACAAACACTAAATATCATGTCTTAAAGGTTTTAAATACAGGATAAACTGACCGAAAGCTATACGCTAGTCCAAACCAGAAAATGGAGAACATTGTAGGTAATCTGAGGAGAATCGGGTACTGCAGAATTCGAGAACGAGAATGAGGATCCTATTGAAGCCTAATGACTGCCTTTACTACAAGTTCTACATTTGTTCTGAAGAGTTTCTTGAACTTGGCTAAAAAATAAAGGGCTATCGAGCTATCATCAATCTTTTGGGTCCAATAAATAGTCGGACAACGGACTCAAATAGATGAACAGGACCATGCCCGTTCAAATGATCCAGCATCGGATGCACCACAGTCATTTGGCGATCCAAAGGATAGTTCTACCCTAGCATACAGGAGCTTGAGTCATTGTAGATTTTGAGCAACTGTGTACATCACAAGTTATACAAATGCGTGCCCAGCTAACAGCAAGCGAAATATTGCGCTTCATAACATCTTTTGTAAAGAAGATCTGTATTACACATCCTTGAACCTGTCTCCAGAGGAAGCCTTAAATATCAGGGTAGAAGCTATCACGTAATAAGGAAACGAAATAAAGACAAGAAACTCTCCACGGCGAGCATCCCAAAACAATACCTCAATATACAATGGGAACAGAGGCATCCACTACTCGGCTCAAAAAGGGCGTTCTCTTTCCAAAAATAGAAGGATTCGTGATAGCGATGTAGAACAGGGTTGTCGTCAGCGACAGAAACTATCGCAAGCACGAGATATTAAAGAAAACCACCAAAACATCATTTACAATTGTCGCGAAATATCTCAGGCAGACGAGCCAAACAGACATAATGAAGCGAACATTACACGTCAAGAACTCGCCCTAAACCTAGGACTCTTCACAGAATGAACGGCTTTCTACAGATACAGTTCAGTGTGAGTTTCAGAGGACGAAAACTACAGTTTATACTGAGACGTTACTATCCAGATGCATTATTTGAACTGAGACAATGCATCCGACATCGTGATCCGTCGGCAAAAAGGTAGAAGTCATCGATGCTGCTTGTCCACTTGAACAAACATTGCATGCAACATAAACAACCAACATCCTTAAGTATAGTAAGCTAAGGGTTGAATTGAGGACAATATGAAGGTTTGTATAAGATGAATCTATTCATTCTATTGTGATTACGACTACAGCAATGTGCACGCAAAATGCACTCAACATCTTAAGCATATAGGAGTCAGTAGGGTCCTGGCAGTAACTCAAAAACAGCTCTTACCAACACACGTTGCATTGTCAGGAATTCCCTAGATCATCTCATTCAGGACAAACTTCATCATATTCCTAATTTTGTACCTACTATAACATCATCGCAAGATATCATCCGAACATTGTATTGAAGTAATAACCAAAATGCATTTGATATACAGGGCTGCAAGCATACCCAGTCTAAGAGGAAAACTTCACATAATCAATTTTTATACGGAAAATTCCACACAATGTATGGTGAGAGGGCCTACTCATTACCTTTGCTCATATGGATCCTTAGTTTCCTCAGACTACACCACACCTTATTCCCATTTTCACCATTACTTCTGAAAGCCTAATCCTATCGACCTATGGCAGTGCTGCTTTTAAATCCAAAGAGGAAGCGAACTATTTTGCTCCATCATTGCTTCATCTTCTCCTCTAAACACACTGAAGGTTGTCTCGAGATTCTATTTCACTTTCTGGCAATATCCTCTCACCTTCTACCTTCTTCTTCTAATTTTCTGTTCACACCGTTCATTTCACATTATTTGCCGTATCCAGAAGTATTCTCTTATTTCGCTTTCTATACTTTTTCATTCATGTATTAAACTTATCAACCCCTCTTTCTACTCTTCTGGTATTTCATACCCTTTCCGAACACCGTTGGTTACCACTATCAATTTCTTTCTAGTTTTCCGTTTCCTCTGTCCATTTTTTCGAATAATGCTTCTATCGTCTCCTCTTCTATCTCAATTTTATCCCTTTTTCCCTCAAGTTCTGCCAAACTGTGTTCTCCTTCCTCAACTTTACGAATAAACCATGCTAACTGTTCCGTTTCTTTTCGTGCCCTGTCTTCTTATCTCATGTTCAATATTTAACCAAAGTGTTTTTTATTTCCTCCAGTTCTTATATGCTTGTCGAGCAGATTACCGTACGTATTTCTATTGTTCACTACTCCCCCCCCCCTCCCCCCACACTGATCCTACTCACCTCCTTGTTCCCCCCTCTCTTTCCTAATGCCTACCACATTCGAGGAGATTGTATCGATCTCCTACTTTTTTTCTTGGAACTGATATAACATACTACCTTTTCTTACCTCTTGTTTTGCCCTCCACTATACCATTTCCATTATTGGGATTTCTTTACACTTCGACCCTTGTCATCTTATATTTATTACATACCCTTCCAATTCTAGGTATTTTCCAAGCACTCTAAGTTGATTCACTCTCACCACTCCTTCAATTTATAGTATTTCTTTTTTTACCCCACTTATCTCTATCGCAATACTCTCTTGATTCATCACCTACGATGCTATAATGGTTTTCCATTATTTCTACCTTCACCAGTAACTCCCAATAGTGCGTTCTTATAATCAGGTCAACTCAAGTGTAAGATTTTCTATCCCCTGTCCATTTAAACTTTAATCCATATTTATCTTTTCCAACTCCTTTTCAACTCCTCAACCTGCTTTTGTTTCTTTGTTCCTTCCTCTAAACCCTTCCTTCTTCTACTGATTAGTCTAATAAATTTTCCCTCATGTTAATTTCTCGATAATGTTGTCTAGTCTTCCTCTTTATAGATTTTATGCCTTATGACTCTTAACTTTCTCAAAAATTGCTTTTGCCCCTCCGACATCCTTTTCCTTTTCTTTTTGCCCCTGCTCTTCTGTGTGTTTGCTTCTGTGTTACGAACTCCGCTTCAGAATGAGAACTCTGATCGTATTCACTTTCGAAAACTTTCATGTTTTACGCTTTCCAATACCTTTGTCGGTACTTGCGATTCCTGCTCCTCTATTCGATTTTCCTTTGGCTCCAGAGATGTCGCTACTCTGCTATTCCCTGTCGGGTCCATCTTGGATTCTCCCGAGATCACCCTTCCCTCTAGCGTAGTTCCGACTCTCCGTCGCAACAGTGGCTATCCTACCTAACAACATCATCGTCGGGAATATAATCTTTTGGAGTCAGATTAATTCTTCTCCAATTTTG
This sequence comes from Neuroterus valhalla, assembly GCA_011762715.2. Taxonomy (NCBI): domain Eukaryota; kingdom Metazoa; phylum Arthropoda; class Insecta; order Hymenoptera; family Cynipidae; genus Neuroterus; species Neuroterus valhalla. Next base: position 8,356 of record WSXT02210134.1, read on the forward strand.
TATTCTACTACCCATTTTATCTTAAACCAAATTCACTTGATTTATTGCTGCTATTATTTGCCTGAACTTCATTATTACTATTATTTGTTATTAATGTTATTATTTTGATGTATGAATTGTACAACAGAAAATTTTGTTGATGAAGATTTTGTTAATGTTGCTTTTCAACATTAGATAACAAGGCCGCAGTATTATGGTTGCCGGAGTTTTTATGAGTTCATAAAAACAAGCAAGTAGCATTTTGACGGCGGCAGCTTCCTCAGCTGCAGCGCAAATTTTCGGTGAAAACCAACATATTCCCAGATAATAAGCAGGCATGATATAAACTTGTCTTGTAATAAGCCTATAAGGAATTGATATTCTAGAGGCCTTATTTTCAATACTTTTTTCAAAGCTTGGCAAAATGTAGAGCTGTGTTAGGAAAAATTTGAGAGAAATTCATGACACTACTGCATGGAAATGTGACATCATGTTTATAATATTGTGAAACTCCATAAACATGCAGTCACGGTGAGCAAGGCTTCCGTCAATTATTCCGATTTTACAACAGGAACGATCGAGTTAACGAGATACTTGATACGAACCAAGCAATGCCTCCAGCTGGTGTTTCCCTTTTGACTAAATTTGTCCAATGATGATGCACTTCTTCAATGACGTGCAGAGCAAAATCTCTTGATTTGGTTTCGCCATTAAAAGCAAACTGATTTTCGGGTTTCCCATCAGGGATTTTATAGATCTTGAACCACTCAATAGTTGCTTTCATTAATCCTGGAAAATGCTTATCAATATCGTTCACATCTAGAACACAAAAATGGTTGATAATTACACTACGCTTGGGAATTATGAGCATTATTCAAGCTGATAAAACTTAGTAAAAGTTCCCGGGTTCCCGAAATATGACTCAAAATGTCTTAGCGTGTCTAGCTAGGCTGGACCGAAACTAATTAATTTCTTGCAAACGATTTCTGATGGCAAAAATGGATGGTTTTAGATCAGCTGAATATACGGTTAGAATTCAGGGAGAGGCGGTGCCCGCGAATCGAGTCGGATCGTGGTAGAGAAGAATCGATTGAGAATTCGTTCACATCAAAAGTGCAAGCGCAAAAGTGAGTTAAATTGGTGGCGGACTAAGCGATTTATCGTGAAGAGTTTTATTGTGAGTGCAGATAAAGATTTAATAGCAGTGGAAGTAAAAAACCGACAGTGGAAAGTGAAGAAGTTATGCATGACAGTTCAGCGATAAGTTTGGAAAAGAGACGCGAAAGGCAGCAGGTCATGGAGACTGGGAGCACTAGCGCAGTGCAGTGAAAGTTCGAAGAAGCAAATCTGACAGCTGCAGCTGGTAAACAAACAGAAGTAAATGGGCGAACGAAGTGCAAATCAAAGTGGAAAAAAGAGAGGGCGACCCAGAAATATTGATAAAGAAAAAATATCGGATGCCAAAAGAGCAGCAAATATGGAGGAGTATGTGGTGAAGAGTGAGGGAGAGATTTTTGGGAGTAGACTGAAAGATGATGCTTTCAAAAGAACCAGCAAAATAAGTAGATCTCCAAGGGGAAGAGAAAACATCATTAGAATAAAGGAGAAAGAAGTGAAGGAAAATGAGGTTTGCATGAAGCAGGGAAAGATACAATGCGAGCCAGCATGCGAGCACGTGGACCCAGAAGATGATAGCAAGACTTAGGAAAGAAACGAATCCGGGATCAAGCAAAACGACGGGAGTGAAAAAACGTCTGAGAAGGAAGACACAGAAGAAAGAGCGGAAGAAGAACCAAAAGACGGGCATAAACAAAATGAGAGTCAAGAAAACAGAAAGGAAGAAGGGAAAGATAAAATAGAACAAGAAGCAGCGATCCAAGCGCAAAAGCAGCAAATAGGGGAGAAACTCGAACTGAGAGACATGGAAGTGGATGAGAACTACAGAAATGAATTGGCTTGTGGAAAGAAAATCAACGAAGGAATCCTAGAACGACTAACAGAAGTAAGGAAGATCATAAAAAGATCAAGTGTTAAGTTGGAGGAAAACCAAAACCTCAAGATAGAAATCGGATTACTGAGACAAGGGATAAAAAATGACGCCAGAAATTTGGATCTCTTCCTGGAAGGAAGAGGTGGAAGCGAAAGAACGAGAAATAGCAAAACTTGAAAGAGCTTTTGCATCTGTGTAAGCAAAGAACGAGGAGAAAGACCACAGGCAGTAAAACAAATTGAAAAACGCGAATGCAGTTACCAGATCAAGAAATGCGAAGACTAAAGGAAAATGGCAGGAGCAGCCAAGGGAAGTAGTTAACTATTGGGATGAGAGAGAGGGAAGACTCGGATAAACGGTTTTCGGCAGAGGAGATGGCAGATTCGAATAGCGACATGAAGGTAGTTATTTGGAACATCGCGGGTTTCAAACATCAACGAGATGTATGGGAGTTTCTTAAAAACTTCGACATTATAATATTACAAGAAACATGGATAGAAGAAAAGCATGAGAAAGATGCGATTGCGAACGTGGATCCAAGCTACAAATGGTACGGAAAAGCGGTGACGAGAGGAGCGAAGAGAGAACGAGCCAAAGGAGGACAACTTGTAGGAATAATGAACCATTTACTGTAAGGGATAAAGGTATGAGAATGAGACTATGGAATAATTATTGAAAAGACCATAAGGAAGGAGGAAGGGAAGATTATGACAATCTACAACAACGTGGGAGTAGGCGTAGTCAGGTCAAAGATTATCAATCTCGTGAAATCAGGAATCAAAGAGAATGATTGGTTGATGATAGCTGGGGACTGGAACGCAAGGATAAGAGAAGATCAAGGGAAAACAGACAAAGGAGCAGAAGGAGAACAGATAAGAAGATCGGAAGACGAAACTCTGATTGCAGAAGGAAAAAAGATGCTCGAGATTTGCGGAGAGTTGGGACTGGTGGTTATGAACGGAAGAACCACAGGGGATGAAAAAGGAAACTTGACTTTTGTCGGAGCAGGAGGAAGCTCAGTGCTAGATTATGTACTCGCCCTGGAAAATGGAAGAACAAACCCAGTAGAAAACCTCGAAGTGTTGGACAGAGTAGAATCTGATCATATGCCAGTAATGGTCACAGTACGCGACCTGCAATGGGAAGAGACGGACCAAGAGGGAAGATGGGAAGACCAAGTACAGGAAGGAGAAAAGAGCAGGAAATTCCTTTCGAAAGGAGAAAAAAGAGAAGAATTCCATAATAAGATACAGGAGAACTGGAAAATGTTGGTGGGAAAGAATCAAGAGGAGGACCCGGTGGAAAGAATGGGAGAAATGGCAAGAATTATTAAAAGAACAGCAAATGAAATAGGAATGAAGAAACCAAATAAAAAATCAGCAGGAAGAAAGCATCACGACAAGAAGTACATATGAATGAAAAAAGAGGCAAGAAGGACGTTACGGAAATACAAACACGCAAAGGGAGAAGAGAAGGCAAATAAAAGACGAGTATACGTTACAGTCAGGAAAGCACTAAGAAACTATTTTAGAAAGAAAACGAAAGAATGGGAGGAAAAAAACTGGAAGAGGGTTGAGGGGAGAAAAACGATGAGTGATTTCTGGGAAGCAGTAGGAGTTTACCGGCCTAGGAGGAAAAGAAGAAAGAGAAGAATAAGCAAAGAAAGTTGGGTAAACCACTTCAAAAAAGTACTGAATGCAGAAGAGTTTCCGACTGTAGCAGACGAATAAAATATGAACAAAGGAAAAAGAGCAAGAAGATTTGAAACAAGAAGAGGTAGCAGAGGACGATTTCTTGAACCGGGACTTTGGAATAGAAGAAGTGAGGCAAGCACTGAATAAGATGAAGACCAAAAAGGCGGCAAAGGAGGATGGAATAATCGCCAAATTCTACAAGAATTTACCAGCAGAAACAATGATATATTTATCAAATATTTTTAATGGACTGTGGAAGAAGGAAAAGCTGGGGGCCAACTGGAACGTCGCATTGATCTACTCAATCTACAAAGCAGGAGACGAAGAAAAAACAGCGAACCAAAGGAGAGTTGCACTCCTAGATGTAGGATATAAGCTGTTAGCCACAATATTAGCCGCAAGATTCAGAACGTGGATAGAAATAGGGGGCAACATAGGAGAAAGCCAAGCAGGATTCAGGGAGAAGAGGGGAACACGAGACAATGTTTTTATCTTAAATTCACTAATATGAAATCGGCTTAAAATAGAAAGAGGCATATTATTGGCGGTCTTTGTGGATTTCAAGACAGCTTTTGATTCAATTGACAGAGACACCATGATAGAAAAGTTAGAACGCATAAGGGTGAATGAAAGAATGTTACGAATGATCAAGGAAATATATAGGGATACTCAAAACGCGGTCATTGCAGAGCAGGGAACCCCGGAGAGCTTCAAGACAAAAACGGGAGTATAACAAGGATGCCCGCTGAGCCTAATACTCTTCAACATCTTTCTGAAAGGCCTGGACGAGGCACTGATCAAGAGAAAGGAAGGAGGAACGGTGGTTGGGGAACGGAAATTTTCACGATGAAATTCGCCGATGACATGATACTTTTGGCAGAGGAGGCAGAAGGTCTGAGACAAATGCTAAAAACATTGGAAAAATACGAGAACAAACTGGAGGTCAACGTCACGAAAAAAAAATATATAATGGTCTTCAGAAAAGGTGGGAAGTATAGTAGGCACGTGAGAAATATGGCGGAAGAAGCTCAAAAAGCCTCGAACGCTGGTGGGGCGTGATGAAGAGGAGTATAATAAGAGGGTTTAGGAGAAGAGCATACCTGTTAGACACATTGGTTAAATCAGGATTCCTGTACGGCGTGGAATGTGGAGCTGGCATTAAACGGACGAATGGGAGAAACTTCAAGAAAGGTATATGTAGATGATTATGGGATTGGACAGAACAGAAGGGCAGGAAGTTATTTGCTGGAGGTTATGCAGTTTTTTCCATTTTTTTTTGTGTAGAGGTTTGGGCAAATGCATTTATGCACGGAGTGTGGGACTCAACCTGAAAAAACGGAAATACCCACTGAACCCGTATCTTCTCGTCTTTTACACTTCGCACTCGAAACCGCGTTAGCATTACTTCAATGCGAGTGCTGCCTTTTCTTATTCACTCTCGTCCAAGTTCTCTAAGTTTTCTATGCTCTTTTTCTTTGGTTCCAATTATTTCTTGTATAGCTTTTTGTGTGATTGCCCACCACTCTTTCGATTCCAGAAGTGTCGTCGTCATGGTTTCTGGCGTGAAATTCTTACTTGTCTTGTTTTCAAAGTCCTGTCTGTGTTGCTTCCACCTTATGAATACAAATAATGTTTGGTGTGCATCATCGGTATCGTCACAATAGTGGCATTTGCCTGTTCTCTATCTGTTCCCGTTTATGAAATATAGGCCATAAAGCAGCCATGGCCTGAGATTGCTTGCGGCAGGTAGTAATTCTTTCCACCGCGCTTACGCTCGAGCCATGCTCTGATGTTCGGCATTAGTCTCTAGGTCCAGCGCTCATGCTTTCCATTCGTCCACTTTTCCTGACAACTTTGGATCAAATTTTCTCTGCATTTTATTGGCTCCAGGCCGGCGTACCTCTCCTTTCTTCCCTTGGCTAGCAGCTCAATGGGGGGAATCCCCGCTATCACTCCTACGCCTTGGATGGAAATTGTACGGTATCTGCTGCAAACCCTTACTCCCATGACCTTTTGAATGCGGTACAACTGGTTCAACATTAATGTCTTTCTCAGTTCTTCACACCAAACAGGAGCAGCATAAAGCAGTTGTGAGTATACCATGCTGATTAGCATTCTCCTTTTAGACGCTCTTGGACCCCTCATATTGGGCATGAGACTTCCCAAGGGTGACATTGTTTTTTCAACATTTGCGGTCGTTTTATTAATGTGGTCCCTAAAGTTGCGCTTGGTGTCCAGCCACACTTCCAATTGCTTTAGGGATTTTTTGGGAATAATCTCAACTCCTTGAACTCTGAAGCTGATAGGACCTATTTTTTTCTTGGTTGTCAGGAGTATTGCCTCCGTTTTTTCTGGCGCAATCTGAAGTTTCATTTCCGTTAACCATTTCAATACTCTAAGTATTGCTATGTTTACATTAAGCATAAGTAGTGTTTCATTGGCTGCTGTTACTAGTATACCAATATCGTCAGCAAAGCCGACCAGTTTCACTCCTCTCGGGAGTTCCAGATTGAAGAGATCATCGTATTGGGTGTTGCAGATTTGGACCCAGAACCGACCCTTGTGGAACCCCACTGTCCACGTCGCTCTCCGTCACTTCCCTTTCAGCTTCAAATATCAAAACACGGTCCGAGAGATATGACGCTATCAAACCTATAAAGGTTTTATTTATCCCTCTCCTCCGCAGGCTGTCAAGGATAACTTGCCACGAGGCACTCTTAAAGACGTTTTTGACATCCATTATTAGGAGGGAACACAGTCGTCGGCTGCTTTTCGAGTAGGAAGCCGCTTTATCTGCTATTTTTACTATCTCGCTGATAGCGTCTACTGTTTGACAACTTTCTCTGAAACCATACTGGTTCTCTGAAAGTTCTCCGGTGCGATCCAGTTCTTTTTTCAACCTGCTGAGTATAAGATGCTCGTAGAGCCTCCCTTCAACATCGAGCAGACATATAGGCCTGACGGAGCTGGGGTCTTCGATTGACTTACTTCCCTTCCTTAAAAGAACGAGTCTTAATTCTCTTAAAATTTTCGGAAATTCTCTCTTCGCTGAAAGTTGGTTGTATACAGTCAGTACATATTCCGTGCGAAATCCTGCGACCTGCTTCACGATTTCTGGTGGAACACTTCCTGGACCTAGTGCTTCAATGCAGTTTATTCTCATACTTGCCGATTTAAGCTCATCTTGCGTGAACATTTCGAATTCCATAGGCCTTGCTTGCTTAAACTGAACCGGTTCGTGTCTTGGAAAGAGGTGCGACACTACTTCCTCGGCGAATGTCATGTTCAACTAAGGTTTAGATCGACACCCCTGAAGTATTTTCTTCCTGTCAGCTCTCGTATACTTTCTCCTTGTGTGGATGCAATTTTCGCGTATTCCCGCAATTTTTCGGCTCCACCAGTACATTGAATCCCCCCTTTTGACTAATTTAGTCTTTGGCATGCAAGCGTCACAAACCTCTTTCATCGTTCTTGAGAACCCGTCAGCCGATGTAGTTGTGGCATCTACCCATATTTTTTTAGGGCTTGCTGTTGTTTTTCTTTGTTCATGTTCTTCGTATTCCAACCTCTGATCATTCCAGTTCTAGTGTGATTGCGAATGGCGTCCCCTATAATGAAGGTGATGTACTTATAATCACTTGGAGATTCTTTTTTATATACTTCCCAATCTATCTCCCTACCAATTGTTGTCGTGGCGACCGTTAGGTCTAGAATCGAACCATAATTAAACCTCTTGAAAGTTGGTTCCTTTCCAAAATTGTTTATGATCAGGTCGTGTTGAGCTATCCATTCAGTAACGGTTTCTACTCGTTTGTCGGAAGAGCTTATGCCCCATTGTGGAGATTTGACGTCGAAGTCTCCCACAACTACTACTTGCCCTTGCCTAGCTCCAGTTTTATTGCTGATTTGGTGTAAGTACTTCAACAGCTCCTCAATATTATTATTTGCTGAGGCGTAGCAACTGTATAAAGTGAAAGATGGCAAATTCACCCAGCAGAAACTTTTACCACATCCATACGCCGTTATAGTCATACTATTAACCAAAATCTTGATGGCAGTATCTACTCCTTGATCGTGGATCAAATCCTTCCTGCCTTACAGTGCTTTGATGTTAATTCACACGAAGCCAGCAATTCAATACCTATTTCCTTGGTAGTAGCCAGGGCCATATCCACAGCAGGGCGACTCCGATTCGTGTTTATTTGTAGAATTCTCATTTCCACTGTCAAGTGTGTCTATTGGTCTAATGACCTTCTTTTTCGCATTTTAGACAGAAAGGCTTATTCTGTCAGTTTGCTACCCTATGCCCTTCCTTTCCGCATTTCATACAGAATTTATCTCTGTCTGGTCCGTTGCAGTCTGCTGTTGCGTGTCTCTGTCCCCAGCATTCAAAGCAATGGGTATCCCTCAGTCTTTTAGGAATTTTGCACGAGGTCCAACCGATTCTTATATTACCGCTTTTCAAAATTCTGTCAGCATCTGCTTCTGGCATTATTAGGATCGCATTTTGTTGGCAACCAAAGGCCGGTCGGAGTGATCGTACTTCGAAGTCTTCTACTTATATGTCGAACGACTTTGATACAACTTCCTGGATTCCCTGGGTGGTTGTCACGTCGTCCATTCCTCTGATATGGGGGACCTTTTTCCTCCTTAGAAGCGATGTTGAGGCTGCTGGCACTTGCTTGGAAATTTCCTTCTTAAAGTTTTCTGCCATGTTTCCAGTGTTGGGAACAATTAATAGAAGGTCCCCAGTTTTTGTTTTTCAGTTGCCTTTGCCATCTACTCCGATATCGGTAGGGTCGACGGTTTTTTTCACCGCTTTCAGTAAGTCGGCATAGTTCTTGCATAGTTATTTCCACCTGTCTTCTCGTTGACAGGTTCTTACACTTTGATTTGGATCTCTTGAGTCGATGAAACCAATTCCAACATACGGGCAAAAACAATTCCCATAACTCCCTCTATCGCTGGAACCGCGATTTTTTCCCTTTTGTCTTCCTGCATATGGCGCTTGACCTCTTTCAGGGCTAGGAAAGCAATTTGTCATTGCCGTCATGTTTGGTCACCAGATCTTTGTGCATTGGGTAGAAGATGCTTTTTGTAGCCTGCTTGAAGCCTTCATCCACATCAGGAAAAATCAGGGAGTATAGCATTTTTGCTACTGCACCTGCCTTCTTCACTTGCTCCAAAAGACCTCTACCTCTGAACATCTCTATGCCTTTGTGTACTCCCTCGGAGTGTGCCTGGAGACTGACTGTGCAAGGTAAAAGAATATCTGTCTCTTGCGGAGCATCCCATATATGAGGCATTATTTCTCAAGTGTACCCACCTTGAAAAATGACTTTCTCTGGTCGAATTCAAACTTGAGCAAAATGTAGTCCTACTAGGTGGTACTCTATGTGAAATTTTTTTTTCCGATTGGATAAAAGTTGGCAGGGGTGGGAGAGGGTGAATTTTCGGATTTTGTGCTGGTAGTCCCTATTTCGAATGTATTAAACTGCTTTCGTATGGAATAAACAAAATTTTGACCTATATGTTTTTGATAGATTTTTTGGTGATTTTCGAATGGTTATAACTACTTTTTCAAAAATTAAAAATTTAACCCCTTTTTTTCAAAGTCAAAAATATTTTGGACTTTTTTTTCGATTTCGACCATTTTTTTTTTTGTCTCAAAATAAAGATTAGGGGTTTTTCTTTCTAAACCTTGAAGCACAAAATGTCGTTTTTTTTTTGTTTTCGAGAAATTAAATAAAGAGTAATGCGGTGCACAGACGGCACTTGAGACCGCTGGGACGCTCGCTCGGCGGAACTTCTTCGGACTAATTTATCG
>WSXT02210145.1:0-17845 GCA_011762715.2 Neuroterus valhalla
ATTATATATTGCTTGTATTGCTTTTAGAAGCCACCTAGTCACTCCATGTTCGTTTAGGACCTCCCATAGTTTTGTTCCATCTACCTTGTCGAAAGCTTTTTCCAGATCAACAAATGCACAGAAAACTGTTTTGTTCACTCTTAGGCTTTTTTCGGTGATCTGTCTTAAGCTAAATATCTGATCCGTACATAATCTCCCTGGCATAAATCCACATTGAACTTCTCAGATCCTTTCCTTTGTTACTCCCATGACTTTATTAATAAGTATTTTTCCTACAGTACTTAGATGGCTAATTGCTCTATAATTATTCCAGTCGCCTGGATCACCCTTTCCCCTAAAGGTTAGGACAATAATCGCCTTTCTCCAATCACTCGGAACTTCGCTATTTACAGCACACATATTCATAAATTCACACAGACACGAAAACAAATATCCGCCACCGAACTCAAGCATTTCAGAGGTAATACCATCCACACCGGGAGCCTTACCATTCTTCAGTTTTTTGATTACGGAAATAATGTCGTCCATACCGATTCTGCTTCCGCCACCTACATCGGAATTGTGTGATGTATCTGTGTCACTGCTGTCGTGCTCCGCGACTTCACCTTCATACAGCTTCTTGAAAAAATCCCGCATAGTCTTTCACTTCGTCCGAATCCCATACCATTCCACCGTCAGCATTCTTAATTCCGAGTAACTCAGTGCTAGTATTTCCTTTTCTAGTCTTCTTAACCCATTTCCAGAATAGTTTCTTATTTCCTTCAAAATCATTTTGCATTTTCGCATCTTCTTTCGTTCTGATTTTATCCTTACTTTCTTTTACTAGTATATTTGCTTTCCTCTTTTTATCCCTATAATCATTTAAGACCCTAGTCTTTTCCATATCACTAAGACCTCTAGTATTCAACATTCTCGAGTACTCTTTTTTTTTCTCGTTGACTGCGACGCGCATTTCATCATTCCATCACGCATCACCGGACTTTCTTCCTACAATCGCAGTGTCACACACTTCCGAAGCACTCTTAAAGATTCCATTCCGCAGTAGTATCCAAGCACCCTCTACATTTTTGTTGCCTGATTCTCTCTTCCGATTATCTTCGTGATGCCCTCAATATTTATCCAGCTTTTCACGATATATTCTTTGTACTTCTGGTTTTTGCATATTCTCTATTCTGACTCGCGTCAGTTTGGATTTTTAAATAATTTTTCTTCTCCATCCTTGACCTAGGTTAATTTTTAAAACTATAAGATAGTGATCCGATCCGCATTCAGAACCTCTCATAGCCCTTGTATCTTTTACAAGCCCTCTCAGCCTTTCATCCGCTACAACAGAGTCGATCATACTATGGCTTTCGCCTCTGCACCAGGTGTACATGTGTATCATTTTGTGCCTAAACCAGGTGTTTGTAATAGACAAACCTTTTTCTAAGCACAAACTGATCAATTCATCCCTATTATCATTCGTTTTTGGGTCTCCGAAATGACAAAGTACTCTGTCATTACCTTCACGTCGCACAGCAAGCAAACCATTCATGTCTCCGAGTAATATTATTCTTTCGCCTGAATGACATGTTTCTGTTGCATCATTCAACGAGTCACAGAAGTTGCCTTTTGCCTCTTTACAGTCACCATCAACAGGAGCATAACATGCTACAATAAAAAGTCTTCAGATTCGAACTTTCATTCTAACCCATAATAACCTAGGAGCTACACTCTGATACATTTTGACTTGCTTTTTTGCTCTTTCATTCATAATGAGACCAATTCCTTGGCAAGCGTGTGATTCATTGTCTACTCCTGACCAGAGTTCGAGACCATTCTCCACCTTATTAATCTCAAATCCCTTTTTCTTTGTTTTCGCTACGCACAAAATATCTAGCTTCCTTACGCGCACTGTATCCCGCAATTCCTTTTCCTTCAGATCATTCACACCTCTGGCATTCCATACACCTAGTCTCCATTCATCACCTGGAACTTTTTCGGGGGCATGCGGTCCGTTAATAAAAGTGTCAGTCCTGTTATCCGAGGCTATATTATAGTTTGTAGTATTCATTGTGTAAATAATCCACCCAAGCACTAACATCAAGCGAGAAAATGTTCCGAAATTAAGGTCATGTCCACATAAAGGGCTAATTCGTTATGCAGTGGTATATCAATCCATAACGTCAGTCACCACCAAACATCAGTCATGTAATGAAAGGTACAAATGGAAAGAGGTAGAAACAAATGAAGCCGGAGCAAAACGAGTTCTTTTTGGTTAAGTAACACTGAGGAGGGCACAGTCTCCTGCAGTTTGGTCATTTCGGTGACCCAATGAAATTCGAGGGCAATTTAAAAGGGCAAATTTAAAGCACTCATCTTTGTGTAATGATGTAGATTCGACGAACGGAGATCCTTCTACACTGAGATTATCAATTTTTACACACAAAAATGTTGAAAAACCATAACTTCATAAAAATTTGAAAAAGTAACGCGTAATAGGCAAACCATAATAGTCATCTGTTTCCTATCGAGTCTTCGAGTGTACTGGACGCCTGAAGGAAGGGACTTCATGAAAATGTTATTTTAGACGGATCGCCATTTTATGGAAAAGAAAAACTTTTAGAAATTCTTACGTAAATGTCGAAAACAAAATAGTTGGATTTTCCTCAAAATGGTCTAGATTCATTCTAAAAGAACATGAATTTACAAGGAAATTTCCAAGTGTAACTGCAAAAAATACGAATTTCCAACAAGAAAAAAGATTCATATACCGAATAAAATTCAGGGGCAATTTAAAAAGGCAAATATACGGCACTCATCTTTGTGTAATGATGTAGATTTGCCGACCAGAGATCCTTCTGCACTGAATTTATCAATTTTTGCAAACAAAAATATTTGACAATCACAACTTCATAAGAATTTGAAAAAGTAACGCGTAATATGGAAGCATGAATTTACAAGGAAATTTACAAGTGCAACTGCGAAAAATACGACTTTCCAACAAGAAAGAAATCCATCTAATCAATAAAATTCAGAGGCGATTTAAAAGGGCAAATATAAGTCACTCATCTTTGTGTAATGAAGTGGATTTGATGACCAGAGATCCTCCTACATTGAGATTATCAATTTTTACACGCAAAATATTTATATTTCTTTTTGAATTTAAAATTTAATTATTTCGTTGAAACTTTACATATTTTGTTGAAAAGTCGGTTCTTTTATAGAAAATTATCTTTTCCCTCGGAAGTTGATATTCTTCCTCAGAAATCTTTCTTTACGGTTAACAGTTCGAGTCTTACAGTTGAACATTTTTCATTTGAGCCGAACCTTATCTAGTTAAGAACACGTATGTTTGGTTTATGATTAATTTTTTGAGCCAAAAATGGCACTATTCCATTTTTGTCTGAAAATTTCTATTTTTATAGTTCAAATTTCAACCATTCTGTTGAAAAGTTATATTTTTTGGTTGAAAATCAATTTTTTTTTTTAAATTGAACTATCCTAGTTAAACGATCATCATCTCAATTAGAAATGAGTCTTTCTGGTTTAAAATTCGACTACTTCAGTTAAATATTTACAATTCCATTTCATTCTCCATCATTTCTTGTAAAAACGCAGTAATTCGTTCGACAGTTAGTTTTGTTTGTTTGTTGAAAGTTAGCTTCTTTTATTAAAAGTTAGTTTGTTTGCAATAGGTAATTTTTTTAACTAAAAATTTTACTTATTCCTATTCAAAATTCCATAGTCCCAGTTAAAAATTCATTTGTTTAGTTGAAGATCCATTTTTTTTTAATTCAAAATTTGAGTTTGAGTAAATTTTTTGTTGACAATTTATCTCTGCCAGTAAAAGCTTATTTCTTTGTTTAAAATTCAACTTCTCTACATGAAGATTCTACGTTTTAGTATAAAACTCTTTTGCTTGGTTTGAAATTGTTTTTTTTTGTTCTAACTAAAAATGTTACTTTTCCTTTTGTGGAGACATTATATTTTACCTTAAAAAATGATTTTATCTCTTTGGAAATTAATCTTGTTTGAAAATTCACCTTCATGGTTGAAAATTGAAGTGCTCCAGCTAAATATTTATCTTTTTGTTTGAATATTCATCTTCTTGAATAAAAAATGAACTGATAGTAGTAAATACGTTTTTTTTGTTATCGTGAATTGATTTTCCTTAATTGCGAGTTCAACTGTTCCAATTTTCGTGAAAAAAAAAATATTTTTTTGTTGAAAATTGGAGTACTTTTTTCAAAATTGATTTATTTTGCAATTTTTGATATGTTGTGTTAAAGAATGTTAGGAATGAACGTCATGAATAAAAATAAATGTTTGCGTTTTGCGAGAAATATAAATATGTTCCTTCTAGTTGACCGGGAAAATTGAAGAAATCGATCATGAAGAACCGGGAAATGACCAGGAATTCGAAATCGTCCGCAGAATCGCCACCCTGCACTTATGTATTTTTATACGAAATTATTCTCGTTTTATTCTAATAATCAAAATTGTATCCAAGAGATGTTCATTAAATTAATTGAAAATCAGCGATATAACAACTTTTCAAAGTCCAAGTAACAAATATTTTGTTTGGAAAATTTCTGTTCAATGATTACAGTTAGAATTGTTTAAGGAGATAAAGGTTGAAGAATCTCGCATGCTTTCGATATCCGCAGTCTTCAATTTTCACTAAGTCTCAATTCATTCAAGTTTTCATCTAAGAATGTGAAAATGAGGATAAACTTTTCAGATAAATCGCAACTTACAAAAGTGTTAAATCACGTTTTTTGATTCATTTGAACGAGCCATGGGTAATCTCAACGACAATTTATTCTTCTGTTATAGTCATTTACTGAGTCATAATTATTAAAAACTCGACAAGCTTCATGTTTGCACATAATGAATTGATAAAAGAATCGAATAAGAATGATCTTATTCTCGAGGAAAGAGAACCAAAACCTACGTCAAATATTTAGTTACAAGGTATGCAATGAATACCGAAAACATTTTGAAACTGATCTTGCAGTCAACGGGAAAAGAGCCGTATTTTCGATTCTGAAAGGAAAATGAGTTTCAATCTCTAGTGCGCACAATTTTTAATTGTGACCTCAAAACGGACTGAAAATAAGGATAAATTTCCGTATTTCAAAAAGAAGCCGAATCCGACGAATTTTTGTACCCATTTCCCGTGTCGATGACGTGATCAGACATGATCTCTATAAACTTGGAGAATTCTGATGATTATTTGAATGAAAAGCACTCTTAAGGCACGAAATCTGCAAAATCCTGTAGGAATTTGAATACACCTTCATTACCTTACCATTACACACTCCGCTTTATTTATACTACATCATGTAGAAAGGAATGGTGTCATAATAAATTAATTTAAAAATCACTCAGTATCTTGACCACCTAATGATTATGTTCAAAACAATGAATAGAAAGATTCTTTCACGAAACTAGAGGCCGTTGAATAAATAATAATCATATTCTATTTGTGTAATATAATACTACTGCGAGAGACGTTGCTGCTGCCACTACTACTGCGCAATAATTTAGACTCTTGTCTACAAAAAACGTTGATACCTCAACAGTACAGTCGATAAGGTAGGAAGTTTCCTCGCGGAGCGTCACAATTTATATTCATCATTGTGCACCTAGATGCAATAAAGGGATATGATCATGGAACCAGCCGAAATCCATAATAATTTTGGAGAGTATTAGGGGAGCCGATTTTCGCATGTTTGTTCATTTAAACTTTTATACTAATGCAAAAAGAGAAAAAAATGGCGATTTTGAGGGTCTCGTTTTTTCTTTTCAAAGAAATTTTCCCCCCACTCAATTTGATGCACAGGGGCGCATGAAGAAAATGGTTGACTTGTTAAGGTAATTGTTATAAACATATTACATTCACAAATAGACAAAATCCTGTCTTGTTTGCTTGCAAAGTATAACTGTGCGTTGAAATTGCTTGTTCTCACCGTAAAAGTGACACTTGACCACAATTTGTCACTTGATATTTGTTTATACTTAAAAAAAATTATACAAACAAATGTCTATTATCGGCATTGTTAGTGATTTTATTGAAATAATTTTTCCTCTTTTTGTATTGACATAAAAGTTTCAATCAACAAAAATTTGAAAATTGGCTCTCATAATTCCCTCCAAATTCAAACGCTGAATTTTTCTGAACAACAACTAAAATCGGCGATGACTTGCGTCTTATAAGTTAATTTGAACTCCGTTTTTTCATTTTACCCTACTCTGCATCGTGGGGACTAATCTGATTGGCCAATCAAGTCTTTTCTTCAACACATGAGTGAAAACCACGGGTTTTCGAGCGTGTGAAGCGAGACAGAAGTTTCTTTTTTTAGAGCAGGGAAAAAAATTCGGGAAAAAACCCCTAGCAGGGGAAAAAATCGATCTGGAGGGGGAAAAAACTCGAAAACCCGTGGTTTTCATGCATGTGTTGAAGAAAATATCGTATATGAAACTTGGGATAGACGAGTTTTTTTTCTCGCGCGATGTTTGCCGAACGTGGAAGCATCAACGCCATCATCATTGAACTGAAAGGGGAAATTTAGTAAAACTAGCACCCATAGTCAGCTCAGGTCTTCTCGAGGAAATCTACTTACATCTTAAACCTTCTTGAAACGAAGCAGGGACAACAAAATCGTCCCAAAATTTTTGCAGAGTAAGAACCATTTTACACACTACCTCCAAAAAATTATTAAAACTTCATATTCTTCTATCAAACACCCTCAGATCTGACAATTTGTCCGCTTGGACAGCATATGATTTCACCAATCCCAACGGATTAATGATCTTCCCACTCAAAAACAGAAAACAAAATTTGACAAATTACTTTTAGTCAAGCAAAAGGTATTAAATAACACAGTAAAAAACATCTCTAATCAGCCCAACTTACCTCCTCAAACATGACTATAAAAGACAAAACAGCAATCGAAGAGCTTATCCAGAATAAAGAAAATTATGACAACAAAATCGGGGACCTTCTTACTGACGATACATAAAAAAAACTAAAGAAAGACTCCATTGAAACAATAATCATCAAAACAAAAAACCTCCTCAAGGTCCCTAAACTTGACAACGAAACAATATCTGAATTGATACCTACTTATCCTATCTCTCGAAGACTTCAAGGACTCCCAAAAATCCACAAGAACGACACTCCACTCAGATTGATCGTTAGCGCAATAAGCTTACCAATTCACAACCTAGCACGCTTCCTCGCCAACGAACTGAATCCTTTTGCAGGAAACTCTATTACCCGCGTTTAATCTTTGATACATTCTATATTATTCTTCGATAACCAATTCTGCGAACAATCCTCAGGAGCAGGAATGGGATATTCAGTTTCTCCTGTTATAGCTTAGGGAACATTCACATATTACGTAAGGCACTTTTCTTTTGTTTACACCGTTGCATCTCTTTTTGCATCCCGGAATTGTAATTTTCGTCTTTATTTAAACAAAAGAAAAGTGCGTCACGTAATATGTGAACGTTCCCTTACATCTTTATGGAACATTTGTAAACTAGAATATTTGAACGAAACCAAGCTTGAACTAAACTTCTCGTGCCGTTACGTGGACCACACGTTCGTTATCTTAAGACATGGAGTGAATGAACTGCACAAATTTTCCGATTTCATCAATTGATTACATCCTAATATCTAGTTTACCATGGTGATTGAACAAAACGGCTAAATTACCTTAATTGGACATACTTGTTCAAAAAAGATCTGATAACACAGTAGGACATATTGTTCACGTAAAGCTACTCATACAAACAGATGCCTACATGCCTCCTCCTACCACCAACCATCTCAAAAGTCATCAACTCCCTTGTTCACAAAGCTCTCTCCATAACACATAAGGATAACTTACAAAAAGAATTATAAAACGTTCAACAAACTCTGATACAAAACGATGAAACAAACAAACAAATTGATAGATCTGTCAGGAAATACACAAGAAAAAACAAGTCAACAAAACCTACTAAAGAAAGAGAGAAAAAATACCACCATTATACCAAGGTCTCACAGAACAAATAGGAAGAATTCTCAACAAACACAACATCCAAACCATAATCAAACGACCTGCGAAAATAGGACAACTTCTAAACAATCCTAAAGACAAAAAGACGCCTTCCAGTGCTCCGAGTGTATTTAAAATCCCTTGCCTTTGTGGCAAAGTTTATATTGAAGCAACCGCAAGAGCGATGAGCAAACGTCTGAAGGAACATGATAGTAAAGTCAGGTTAGAACATTTCACGCAATCAGCACTATCTGAGCACCATATCGAAACAGGAAATAACATCAATTGGGATAAAGGATATAATACCTATCCGAATGAACTTCCCATCCTCATGGGTTAAAAAAAAACTTGATTGGCCAATCAGGTTTGATCAGTCCCCACGGTGAGGACTTTGACCTATCACAGGCATCGTAGAGAGCATATATAAGAACAAAATAAACTGAAACATCAGCTCAAGGTCAGCCCTGAAGATGTGAACTGTCAAATCATTGATTGGAAAATAAAACACATTTTTTTGATCAATAACGAAATGGAACAAAAGTTACAGTCGGGTACCTGAATATAATATCTCCTCTACACCCTCAGCTGGAAGATATTCTTATTGCAGCCGTCACTCAGGTGTTGGGATTATTTTCTTAGAATGTATGGAAATATGCAAGTTCTAGATGGAACAATTTTGAAAGATTCGATCTGATTATTCAATTCTTAACGCTTCCAAATAGAAATCATTGGAATTCTGAAATGATTACGTTAGGAACGCTTCTAACATACAATTTTCAATTTTGAATGCATCTTATTAAAAATTGCTCCTCTAATAAGATTCATCTCAAAATCGCACGATTTCAAACAAGATAAATAAAAAAATTTATGATTCCAGAAGCTACAAATATTTCCATTGTCAAACTTCTAATCGATTACAAATACTCGATTGGGATGCATTCAATTTAGCATTATTGAACCAGGAAGGTTTTCATTTATGAAAAACGGCAGGATGTAGGAGGATACTTTAAGAAATGTTCAATTAGAAAATACATTTAGTTCAGATTGTTTCATTTTGAAGTCTCCAAATTTTTAGGCTACAGCTACATAAAAACTGAACGATCTTCAATTTTTAAATTGAAAGACAGAGCAACTAAGCTATCTCAGAATCACTGCAAGTGCTAGAAAAGTTAACAATTACAATGAATACCCAGTAAAGAATGATGTTTGAATTGTTACATAAAACTGGAATCTATGAAAACCGAATTTCCATGAAGAATAAATTAGACTTTTGCTTCCAATAATTAACAAAATAACGAACCTCATGCTCTAAAAAAAGAGCTTTAAGCGTCCCCTTTGACCAGTAATCCATTGCATAAGCTAGCAGTTTCATCGATATGGGATTAACCCTAAGGAAATTTCCAACGAAGACGACCTGAAAAATAGGCATTATTTTCAGAAATCACTTAGTCATAGAAAAAATTTGAAAGCTGTTTCTTTCCAAGCATTTATAAAACTAAAAAATATAAATAAATACCCTCTCGATCTTTTCGTTTACTGCACACATTCTCGCAATAGAGCCAATGTTGTTGGTAATAGTTACGAGAGTAGCACGTGCAAGATCTTCTTTACTGACTGAATTGCGTCGATCTTTTGAATTCATTTGGCCAAAGCTAACGTCATAAAATTTGCTATTAAGAGTATTTACAAATTTATTTGAAATTCACTGCTTATTACTGAAAAAATATAAACTTAGGATCTAATGGAAATTCTCTAAATGTTCTCTGGCTCAGTTAAGCTTCTGTGATTTCTCTATATAAGTACCTAGCTAGTACTCTCGAAAGATTTCAGAATAAGACATTATATTTCCGAAAGCTTATGAACTTAGTTTTTTCAAAATAATTCGAATTTTGCTAAATAGAAAGGAACTATACAGAGGCTGCCTCGACAGAGTTTCGACATCTGTCTTGCGACTCAGTTAGAGAAGTTTCTTTATAGTAAGTGGTCAGCTGCAAGAGCTTTATATTTAATTTTTCTTTCAATTTCCCAATTGGAGATTCAGAAAATGAGCTCTTTCAAAGTTATACATGCTATGACATGTGAATATATGCCTGCATTGCATATAAATAGATAATAATTTCCAAAGGTTTTCCTCAAGGTTCAACTGCCATGAAATGATTCGTAGAAAAGGACCCAAATTTGTCAAGCTACCTCCATAAACGAAATCATTAAAATCAAGACTGCAAATAGCCTGAAAAAGGCCTGACTATTTTGCTAGAGAATATCCTAAGATTTTCTCTCGGTAGGGTACAGTATTTTACTATGCATAAGAATTTAGACAATTCCAAAACACAATTGCTTTATAGAAGGAGCGTTCAATTCGAAGCAGCAGTATATAATTATCAGAGAGAGGTTTATCACATTTGTCAAATTAGTTCGCAAACACAGCTCTCGCATGCGGAGAACCGTCAGGCCAGCAAAGGAAGGTCAAGAAACAACGTGCGTGACCAACGTGTGCGCGCACGCTTGCTGCTAAGCTAACCAGAGTTCTCCGCATGCTCTGATCCGTTGGAAAAAACTTTATGGAAACGTTAATATTGAACTTTCGGATCCTATAGGCTGATATGACTGATATAACAATGGAAGTACCTGCTCGCTACGAGGTCTCCTGGAAGGCAAAAGGGGCCATAATCACCTCCGTAGATGTCCCTTACTAACTTATCCACTCTAGTATTGTCACCACTCGTTGCCAATTTTATTGCTTCTTCAAATGTATTACATCCTGTTAGAAGACAGCATAGTCCTAAGAATGTACCACCACCTAGGCTGCAATTAAGATTCAAATTAGAATCAATCTATGGAGAAAAACAATTAGTGTCAGTCGCTCACTGCAGCCCTTGCATTCAAGCTCGTGCTCGATGCACGGTCTACGGCGCGTGAAAAGCGAAACAGACCTCAACGACTCTCCAATAAAGTCTCATTCTAGCTGAAGTTGGAGGCTCTATCCTCTTCCCCTTACGTTCTCTGAACCTAGTTCCTTTTTTATAAAATCTTATTTTCAACTATGCAATAACTAAGGAATCATTAGGGGCTAAGAATAAGCCTGAGGCCCAAATTCTTGGTTCTGCAATTTTTGATAAATAATGGCTTTGTACGCTGGCTTCACATAAAGATAAACTCTCCATAAATGTAACTTTGAAATTATTTATCAAACTCGTTTTTTTGTCCAAACCAGAAGCTTATTTAGGGCTCTTGATCTATGCTAGGAAAAATCACGTAGTCTTTTTATTAAAAAAAAACAACAATAATGCGCAGTCTAGTTTTATACGCAAAGCTGATCCTGCCCATTTTATAATCCAAGAACGAGTGCTACAATCCATTCCGGTTCTATAGTAAAATCAAGGGCTCAATAAGGGCTGAAAACCCCCTGACTTAGGGCTCTCGGTTTATGCTTGGCTTGATGACGTAGTCCTTTCAGGTTTCTAGAAAACAATGCGTAATTTGTTCTCATATGAGAAATTGGAACCACCATGCCATTAATTCCGAAACAAGTGCTGAAATCAATCCTGGTTTCAAACCAAAATTGGAGGCATATACAGTGCTGAAAATAACCTTAAGGCTCGGAGTTTGGGATTCAACATTTTTTCATGAAAAACTGCTTGTGCTATAAGTTCGCATGAAGCTGAATGCTACCTCAAGGGACTTAGGTTGTACAGCAGAAGCTGCCAAACACTACTCTCTTCGTCTCTATTCGCATATTTCTCACGGTATAGGTGATCTTTACAGGAGATCAGGAGTTTGATGAAAATCGCTAGTTCGCAAATTCATTGCTAGTTATTTCGTACATTGTACATTGGCCTTAGCTGGCGAGTCTTAAATAATATGAATTCTGGTCAATTTCCATACGATTACGTTTTTCTCACTATCGAACTTTTCCCTACACAGCCGGGAGACCAAGAGACTGATCGCTGGCCCTTGCTTGCAGGAGGGTTCTTTGCACTAATATGAAATGGAATAGGACAAGCAGACAGAGGCGGCGGAACATTTTCACCCTATATATGAAGTTCAGAAGACTGAAGGAGGGACCTTACTTCGTTTTGTGTTCAAGAAATGAAATTTCCCATTAGCATTTCTACATAAATGTATACTACTCCGATTCCTATGTACAGAATTCAATTCCTGGAATTTTTCTATTTGTGGGGAGCTCCATACCTTTCATACATGTTTCGCCGCCCCTGCAAGTAGAATTTCCTGATTTTGCAATTAGTGATTGAGAACTATCATATCCGTAATATTGAGTTTCATAGCGATGCTGAAGATATTTAACATTACTTAATAACTTGATTATCATACGTTTTTTTCAGGAGATTCGCCAAAGTTCAACTGCAAAATTTCTAAATGTCCAAATCCTCAGAAATTGCGAACTAACATAAAGCAATGAATCGATTGCTGCATCTTCAAAGAAATGAACGCTAATTGAAGAAGATAGAGTTTATTTTGTTTCACGTTCTACGACGCAACCCCCAAAAAAATAAAGTAGAACCGGGACGGCAAGCATGTCAGTCGCAGATATCTTCTTTAACGCCGACATATTAGACGACCATAATATCGGCACATTTGTCCAATCCAATGTCGACACCGATCTATCGTGCATACCTCTCGAAGATTCTTGGAGCATTCTTGATATGCTTCTTTCCGGAGGCATTGACCTTCAATTCATCCATATAAAATATATGCATGACCTCGTGCTCACGATCCTAAGATCGCCGCAGCAGTATCTATGTGAATCGCAAGGTGCGAGAGAGAGTGGCAATAGTAGGATGCAGAAGAGAAGAGAGCTAGTTGTGTCATTATTCTCTCTATGCATCCTACTATGCATCGAGTAAACTTTCAAGATTTTCAACAAACAGATGATAAGTCTATGGAAAGTAGGTTCCAATCGTAGGGCCGTTTCGGGCAATTGACCAGTCATATATGCGTGCTGCTCCCTGAGGAGTAGCCTCCTTAATAGGACCTCTAACGGATATATATCCACAAGTCTTTCCACTGTTTTCGGTAGGAAAGACGTGAGGCTGATAGGACGAAGATCCTTGGATGAGGTATGACTGCTCCTGTCCGCTTTCGGAACGGAGACTACTTGCTTACCTTCCTGTGCCGTCGGAGCAGAACCCAGTCATACTAGGCAGAGCAAGGCTCACGAGCGGTCCTATGATGATTTCACCTGCCTCCTGTAAGAAGAAGATATATATGCTATCTGAAATAGGAGACTTGTAAGGGCTGAAAGACTTCAGGGCCGAGCTAGCCCTGGAGGGAGTTACAATCTCGTAAGCTTGCCGCCTATTTGGCCCAGGTTGGACCCTGGGCGGAATCGGTTGCCTCAGATGGGTCACCATCCCCAGACCTCGTGAAGCCCGGGAAATGTACCTCAATCAGGTGAGCTAAGGTCTCGTGTGAAACGAAGTATCCTTCGTCGAGCAGTTTTGGAGTGCCGAGAATAACATCCAGATTTCGAGAAAGCAGCTTATCCAGTCCAGCCGCCTCTGCTCCTTTCTTGGCGTCTGTGCAAAAGTTGGTCCAGCTGTCTTGCTTGGCCAAGCGTATTGCACACCTGTATTGATCCCTCATTGGTGTATATGAGGACTGTAGTCGCTAGGGTGTCCAAGTCTCCGATTGATCTAGGCACCTCTGAGAGTGCACTCTTTGGTTCATTGGGAAATCAGTCCCAGTCCGTTCCTCTTGGGTTTCTGGCCCACTCGTGGCTTGCGGATACGGTAGAATCCAGCTCGAGCTCTATCTGTGAGTGATCTGAGAAAGTTAGTTCGTCTGATACTCTCTACCTCTTTATTTTGTCTCCAAAACTGGTGGCGCAGAGAGGGATGTCCAATGCCTTCCTCTCTGATGGCATCTTGCAACGTTGGGGTGTTTCCCGTGTTGAAAATATTCAGGCCAGTGGTAATCATATATTCCAATAAATCGTTTCCTCTCCTGCTGGTGTCCAAACTACCCCACAGAGTATGAAGGGAGTTGGCATCGCATCCCAACAGGAGAGGGAGACTCCTCACCTTACAGTATTCTACCAGCAAGCGTACTTCCTATAGAAGGTTCGTTTTACCGTCGTAAGGAAGGTAAGCCGATTCCACAACCAGCTTTCCCATTCCTTCAAGATCTGTGACTATAACCATCAGGTCTCTTAAACACAGTTCCAGCAGCGGGACAACATTTACTCTCTTCCGCAGTATGCAGGTCCTTGGTTTGATCACCTTGAAGTCTCTGTAAAAAATCAGCCCCCCCTCCCCCTAACCCCTTAAGGTGTCTGGATTTAACCAGGGTTACCGGATTAGTGAGGTACCTGTGTGCCTCACAGCCATGCTCCTCTGTAGAATAGCAGAGGCACCTTTGCTGTGATGCAAGTTAATCTGAGTAATGGTCAGGCCAAGAGCAGTCATTTAGGTCTGCCCTCGGTCATCCTTTGTCTCGACAGGCTCCTCCTGTTCTCGACCGTCAACTTTGAATTTGACCTGTCCCAGGTGATAGAGGGGTCTGTAGTTGAGGGCCGCAAGAGCCCTCATCTGGGACTCAGAAACCTACACAGCTAGAAGCTGTCTAGGACTCCCCGCTGTGTCTTAATCCTGCGGCCGATCGTGCCTGACGATTCACCAGGACGATGTCTTTAGTGAGGGGTTGTATCCTTCCAATCGTCGGAGGACCAAACACGAATCCTCTGGTTTACCCAAGATCCACGCCGTACCAAACTTCCTCTTTTTGAGCAATTCAATTTCGCTTACTTAGAGGGTGGCACCTTCCCAGGGCTTTGTCTCGATCACCAGATCCAGCAACCAAACTTTGACTGTATCATCGATAGCAACCAATGTAAAGACCCCTTCCCTGCAGAAGGAGATCTTGACCTCCCTGGAGGGCTCGAACTGCTTTGCCGTTAGCAACGAGCCCGGGTAGTTCGCGTCTAATATTACTGCCGTGAGGGGGTCGTCGCTCTGGGCAGCTGTCAGACCAGCACCCGACGATACTCTGTCCGCCAACTGCTACCCCCCCCCCCCCTCCCGATGAGATATCTCGCGAACCCATACGTCTCTTTTGTGACCCGATGCCGGTTGACGGCGTTGATTCCACCACGCGAAAGATTGTTCGGACATTTTTCAAAAGAGAGAAAGTAAAAAAAATATAATTGTTTCAATTTTCATGGCTGTTATGTTGGACACACACGCGCAGACCTCTACACCTAAGAATCAAAGCACATGCACGTTGTAATTGTAATGTAGATAATGTGACTTCTCTTGAAAGGCACAGAATTGAGACTGGAGATGATTTTGATCTTAGACATCCTAAAATTCTATAGCTCATCATGAAATTTCCAAAAAAAATTTCTTCTTTCGAAAAGCAAACTCTACTTGATCCTCTCATCTACTAACTCATAAGAATCTCCTTTGATCTTTATCTTTTCAAATAACGTCAACCGTCAGCACTTTTAAGTATACCTAACTGAATAACACACTACAGTTGACTCTCGAAATACAACTTCAGTTTATGACTTTTAAGAGGACGACTTGGTTTACTCTGAGAATCTCTTCACCAATTTTACTCTCTGTCTCAATAAAAAATGTAAAAATTCACTAAATTTTTCTCAAAATGAGATGGGCTCAGCTTGAAATCAAATGTATTTCAATTAACGTGTTCTATACGCAAAACGACTTTTTTTCTTCCCTTATGTAAAAAAGAAAAATGTGAAAATTCTTCTTTTCTCCAGCACATAGTAATTCTATTGTCAGCTCACGCTTTCAATGAGATTCAAATAAATATAGATATTATCACCATATATTCAACAAAATATATTATGATTTCTAATGTTTATGAGTTCTGCCTTCTCCACACGAATGATGACCTCCGAAATTACTGTACTTTACGTCACGCTTATGCAGCATCTCATCCCAACTTCCGTTCAGGTAGAACTATCTTTTCTTATCGATTCTTGTCAAAACTGAAGAAACAATGTACTCAAACCAAAGCGGAATTCCCCTACAACATGATGGAGGTTTCTAAAGTTGAATCAGACTCCACTGCAGATTCCCAATATTATTCTTGTAACAAAAATTTAGTTTTGCTAATCTTTTAATGAATAAAATTATCAAGATTTGCAAAAAATTATTAAAATAAATATAATATATATTTTTTTTAATCTAATAACTTTATGATCCATCCAACAAACTCGGAATTGATAATCTTCACAAAACAGTTGCAATACAAATCCTAAACACCGAAATAAGGAATGTTCATTGTGAAATATTCAACAAAGTAAAATACAACAATTGTTTCTTCAAACATGAACAAAAACATTTTCCTCCACATGATATCATAGCTTCTATTGAATTCAGGATTCGGAACCTACCTTCAGATAAACAGAACGAGGTAAGAGTTCATTGCTCCAAACAACCCTCAATTCTCCAAATTCTCCGTTCTTGAATGAACAAAAATATCAAGATAATTTATATTTCAACCCAGCTATATAATTTAAAAAAGGAATCCCGGATTCAATTTTTTCTTGGAGCTGTCGGAGGAAACTTTATGGTTACAATGAAAAAATCAGAATGCATCAAAAAAATTATGTAACTTTACTCGACTAGTACAAATTTAGAGAAGTAATTTTTAAATATACAACAACTTCGGAAATATCTAACAATATTTCAATAAACAGATGGGCATAAACATGGAATACCCAAAATTCCCAAGTCTTGAAACCCTCTGAGAATGATTGGCTCTACTATAAACGACTTTACCTCCAAATTAGCCTAATATCTTTCTAATATTTTGAAAGTCATCGCAGAAAAATCAGAATATTGTGTTCAGGATAGTCGGCGATTTGTAAATAACATAAAATCCTTCAAAGTTCCTAATCAACATTTTCTTGTATCTTTGAATGTTTTTCCACCTTTTTTGATTCATCTAGCTCTGCAATGCATCAAAAACTAATAGGACAAAATTGCTCCTCATGCGATCGTCATGTAACAATAAAAAATTGCCAAAGTCTGCCTCCGCAGGTACTACTCATTTCTTATCAACTATATCTTCCCTGCTGTTCCTTTCTACTTTTAGCATTATCTGCAATAAACTTATTTCAACTTCCTCCTGTTTCGTTCTTTCTTTCAAGCAATACTACCTCCATGCTTACCCCACTCCTTCCTACCTCCTCGCATTCTTCCAACCAGTGTTCGACAGTTGCATACCCCTCCCCACCTAATTCACACATTCTCTTCTCCTTAGGAAGCCAGAACCTATTAAAACCCTCCATACTCCTAGACCTCATCCTTGCTATGAGCTCCTGACTTCTCTTCTCCCTTTTCTCGCACACACAGCGTGCTTTCTACCTTGGCACAATCAATCCATATTTGTCATTAGCCATTGACCCTCTTATCCTCTCTTCTCATTCTGCCTTCTCTGTCTTCATGCCGTTCTTCTTAACAATCTTACATACTTTTCTTCCATCCTCGTTACTTCTTTTAACTTTGTCCTCATCCAGACCATTTTTCCTCGAATACCTTTCTCTCGCATCCTGAATCTTTCCATCCCCTCTCCTGTTCTCCTCCTCTCACCAACACTCTCTGACCAGCCTACTTCTCCTCTTTCCGAAAAATTTATCCTCATACTTACACGCCCAGCAACCTGTTAAAATCCCTGATCTTGTTCTCCTTGTCTCCCTCCTAAGAGTATAAGATTAGATACATATAGATATGTAAAAACTTGAAAAGGGTATACCCTTTTCGGGTTTTTACATATCTATATTCCCCCCTCCCACAGGAGATCGTCAGACATTGAACCCTTCAACT
>WSXT02210156.1:0-17845 GCA_011762715.2 Neuroterus valhalla
GTATTATTTTGTTTTTTATGATTTTCGATTGCTAGTATTTTGTTCTTTTCCCACTCTCTTTTCTTACGCCTGTAGAAATGACTCACCATAAATCACCAAAAATTCAATTTTAAACATCTCCATGAATTTCCGGAAATGTATGGAATTTTTGGTCATTTATGGCAATCTTACAAGGAAATATGGTGACTTACCATAAATCACTCAAAATTAAAATTTAAACATTTTCATGAATTTCCGGGAAATAATGGAAAAATTCGACGACATTAATGGTAATTTTACGGGAAAATATGATGACGCACCATAAATCACCCAAAATTGGAATTTAAACATTTCCATAAATTCCCGGAAATTCATGGGAATTCGCGGTCATTTATGGTAATTTTACAGGGAAATATGGTAACTCACCATCAATCACCCAAAATTAAATTTGAAACATTTCCATGAATTTCTGAAAAATTTTTGATCAGTTATGGTAATTTTACATGGAAATATGGTGACTTACAATAAATCATCCAAAATTCAATTTTGAAAATTTCCTAAAATTTATGGAAATTTCTAGTCATTTATGGTTTTTAAGAGGAAAATATGGTGCTTTATCATAAATCACCCGAAATTCGATTTGAAAAATGTACATAAATTTCCGGAAATTTAGGGTCATTTATGGTAATTTCACAAGAAAATATGGTGACTCACCATAAATCACCCAAAATTCAATTTGGGAAATTCATATATATTTCCAGAGATTTGCGGTCTTCTATGGTAATTTTACAGGACAATATGGTGACTTACCATAAATCACCCAAAATTCAATTTTTTAAATTTCCAGAAATTCATAGAAATTTCCAGTCATTTATGGTAATTTTACAGGATAATATGATGACTCACCATAAATCACCCATAATTCAATTAAAAACATTTCTATAAATTACCGGAAATCTATGGGAATTTTTAGTCATTTATGGTAGTTTCACAGGAAAATATTGTGACTTACCATCAATCACCCAAAATTCAATTTGAAAGATTTATATAAATTTCCGGGAATTCGAGGTCTCCTACGGCAACTTTACAGAACAATATGGTGACTTACCATAAATCACCCAAAAATTCAATTTTTAAGATTTCCGGAAATTTTCGGTCATATATGGTAATTTTAAAGGATAATATGGTGACTTACCATAAATCATACATAATTCAATTAAGAAAATTTCTATAAATTTACGGAAAATTATGTAAATCCTTGGTAATTCATCGTAATTTCACAGGTACTTTATAGTGACTCGCGATAGGTAATACAAAATTGAATAAAAAAATTTCCATGAATTTTCGGACATTTTTTGTTATGTACGGTTATTTTCTAAGTTATGTATTATAACTTCTCATAAATTGCCCCAGAATTTTATTATTCGCAATCAAAATTTCCTCAAAATTTCTACCGAGAGTGGGATGATTATCGTTAAATGAAATCTTATATATCTATAATTTTTATTATTCATTTCTGTCGCTTTTTTCACTTCCTTGGGAGTAAAAAGTACTTCTTACTCATTAGGGAGTGAAAATCAGAGCTTCAGCCCCGCTCCATAGGCTTCAAAAAGGCCTGAAATCATGCATGTGTTATAAAAAAGAATTTTTTATGGATACCAACGGATTTTATAAGATTTCCGAAGAATCCAGTACTTTTGAAGGATTTTAGTGTCCCTCAATAGGGTAATTAGAAGAATATCCTGGGATTTCAGAGAATTCCACAGAATCGCGAGCATTTGGAAGGGTTTCAAGGAATATCCTGAGAATTCACAAAATTTAAGGATATTTTAAAGGTTTTTTCTTTAATTCATCTACAGACTCCGGAGATTTCGAAAGATTTTTAAATATTCCAAGGTATTTCCGGAGATTTCAAAAAATGTAAAAATTTACAGATATTTGGAGAATTTATTGAACATATGAGGTTCTAGAATGAATTCAAGGGTTCCAAGAATTTTTTAGAAATTCCAACGGATTTTATAAGATTCCGAACGGATTCAGTAAATTCTAGGGATTGCAAACGCTTCCGGTAAGGTATCTTAGGATTCTAATTTCAAGGATTTTGAGTAGATTTCAAAATATTTAAATAGTTTTAATGAAGTCCCAGGGATTTAAATAATTTTATGGGATTTAGAGGAAACTTATACGGTTTCAACGAATATTTCAGCATCTCAACAAATTTGGGAAGACTCCACAGTGCCCATAAGGTTGTAGGATATTCTGAAAGACTTCGAAAGGTTTTGGGGGATTTCAAAGATTTCCGAATATTTCAGAGAATTTGGATAAACGCGAAATTTCAAAAAAATATGAGTAAGTAGGCAGTATTATCAAGAAATCGAAGGAATTTTCGGAAGAATTGGAAGTTGTCTAAGGATTGCCCAGGAATTTGAAAGAATAATAAAAAAAGTTTAATCAATTTGAAAGATATAGTAGAAATCTGAATATTTTTTGAATATATTTTGAAGTATTTGGAGTATTACATTTCGAGGTATTTGAAATAATTGTCGAAGGATGAAAAAAATCTCAAGGGATATCTTAGGATTTAATAGAACCAATAAGGACTTAGGATATTGTATAAAATTTCAAAGGATTGGTAAGGAATAAAGTAAAAAAGTATTCAAAACTTAGAATTATAATGTAATTGGTCGAATAATTAATTGCAAAGGAATAAATTATAGAATCAAGGGTCACTTTATTTAATTTTTTTTATTCCGTTTTGAATTGTTGACACCGTTTGCGTAAAATGCGTTTTTACACACCCATATGAGTGCGTAAAACGGCTTATTACGATACAGTGTGCGCAAAATAAATGAAAAAAATGTGTCGATATTTCACTATTTTTCAAAAGAAACCTAAAAAATTTGCCGATACTCTCAAAATCTTTCTGACAGCTGCTAACAGAAAACTATCTTTGATTATTAAAAAAGTTTAATAGTTTGGCCGAACTGATTGTTAGGATTTAAAAAGATTGTATATTATTGGAAGAATATCAACCAAATGTTCATATTATCTGAGGGATTCATTAAAGGATTTCTAAGATTCAAGAGGTTTACTGTGCATTCCCCGGGTTTTTCGATGATGCGCACTTTACTCTCGCTTGGTGTTCCTGCAGCGCATGCGCAATTGCACCCTTCATCTGCGCAGTATGTTTCTGCGCCACTCGTCACTTCAGGTTGCAGGAAGAACAATAAAAAGATTTTAGCATGTAGAACGTATGTTGAACTTTATTACAAGTTACATATTATGAGCATCGAAGAATAACCTTGGGAAAAGAAAGATTTTGTGGCAAGACCTAATCAGCAGCTCGCTTCATTTCACATTAGATTATTCTAAGATACTTGAGAAAATTAAATCTCAAAGATTTCTCCTTGACAATTGAGACCCTAATTTTCCTAAGATAAAAGAACATTTTCCCTCGTCTTTCTGACTACTTTTTGTGAAGCACTCTCAGAAGATGCATAAAAATCTGGCAGTGGATTGATAAAATCACGAAATTCTTCCAACGAAAAGGAAAGGATTTTAAGTTCTACTCATTCTCATACTGGTACAGATTTTCTCAGAGTCAAAAATAAAAAATGTAAAGCTGCTTTAAGTACTATTTTGAAAAATTATTTACAACGCAATCGGAATGTTTGCGCACACTTTTCTTAACAGCCCAGTTTTAATCACACGAAAGAAAAATAAACTATCGAACACTACCTGAAAACTCTAAGCAAAAATAAGGATTGAAAAATTATATTTTAGTGATGAAAGATACCTTGATTTTTATTGAAACATGAACCACAAATTTACCGAAAATTTAGTGAGTGTGTTTATGCATTAAAATCATAGAGCCAGGGAACTTGCAAAAAAATTATGACGAGACTTAAAAATAATCAATCAGCTAAGCTTTCCTAATGTAGCCCTGATATTCAATCCTACGGAGGATAGTGCACGGTTTTTTACATTTTTGTTTGTGTAAGAAAAATACAAAGTGTATCGTACGCTCCCATTTAGGAGATTATTTTCTACCCTTATTGTGTACCTACTTTCCCATTGACGCCATCAATAATTACATCTTTACTCTCGACATCATTACTCTTGAAATCATTAATCAAGGCTCAGTATAAAATTTAATCAAACTTACAGATTTTTACAAAAAAATGTCTCGTGTACCTAGATTTAGGTAAAATTGAATTTCAAAAAAGTCTTAATCTAGAAGAGGGATATTTCTCCAAATTTTTATACCATCGCACGAAAAAGATCAACAATAATTTCGACGGTTTTATAATTAAGGCTTATTCAACAAAGTTGATGACCTACTTTAGTTTACAATATAAGCGGTACGAAACTAAATTTTGGGATCAAGTGACAATCTTTTTCAATTTCAAAAAAAGCACTTGGAAAATGTCTTGTATCTTCCCGACCCAATACAGAAGTCTTCCGTTTAGCTGAACCGCTACGCGACGTAAACATTCGTGTAGCTGAACTCGGAAGAAATTCCCACCACTGTCTCCCTCCGCATGAGTGTTTCTAGAGGTGACTTCTAATTGGTTGCTACCGTCAGTTGCCATGTCTGATCAAGAGAAGTGAGGGTAGAGAGGGCCGCTAGAGTTCAGCTAAACGAGCTTCTTTAGGAAAGTGTAAGTTCAGCTAAACGAAAGTCTTCTGTAAGTGAATCAATCAAATTTTTCTTCATCCAGATGGGTGATTGTTCTGGCATCCGCAGCAAAAGTATGAGGAAGTTGGGAATTGACAAGCAGGCCAAAATGTTCTCAGAAAAATCTCGCATAATTCTTTCAAACATCAAACTGAAGAGAGTTTTTTTTCCAAATTTGAAACAAATTTTAGCACTTGATCCCACAACTTCTTTTAGGTAACAAGGAACACATACACAAAGTTTCATGCTTTCTCAACAATTTGAGCCAAAATTTGAAAAGTTTAAATTTACTGCTGCTAATACATTCAGAAAAATGTGTTTATTCAACAAAATCGTTAAGTTGATTAGTTGATTAGAACGAATATTTTTCTGAATGAAACTATTCGTCTACACTATCAGTTCCTTACACACGAGAAAAAGTCGAATACAATCTGGAGCAAAAACACTTACAGATAGAAATCATGATTGACTTGTATTAAAAAAAGTGTCGCTAAAGTGCAATTAAAAAATTGATACACTAAAAACTAATAATTAGGGATAGAAAAGAGGATTCCTATCGGTTCTACTCACAATCAGTGATTTTTGCTAAAGGCGTTTGCTTCTCTTAAAAATTAGAATAAGAATTTAAAACAACTAACGATCCACATCTTTAGCTTCCAGAGGAAGAAAGAATTGTGTTCTATCACTTCTTATAAGCGATGGCGATATACTATCTCAAAAAATATTACAAAAGTATTCTAAACATGATTAAAGAATATACAATGAAACGACCACAATAAATGGTCTTAATAAAATGATGTAGAATAGGGAGGAGCAAAAACTATTTTATTAAATTCGAAAGGGATTCTAAAAGTTGTAGTTTGGTATCTGGATTTTCAAGAAAAGTAAAAAATGTCTGCCTAGAAAATGGACCGAGAAGATGAGAAGGTTGCTCGGAATTGAAATTTATAACTATAATTATCGTCTGAATAAGCAGCACATGTAAAATCTATATTGATTGTAAATTGATAGCGAATTCGAAGAAAAAGGAGTAAAATCACATTATCACTTCAATAAATGTTTCTCTTAGTGGTAACAATTTTTATGTATGGAAAGGGAGTCTAACAGTTGAAAACTATACCTTCAATCATCCTTCAAGAGGTATATAGCGATAACCAAATTGTCTCACATCGTTAATTAAAATTAAATTCAGATAAATTATATGAAATAATGATTTTTGACTTTTTGAGATTACTTATAGTCAGACTTTAAACCTCTGGAAGATGAATTTAGAAGAATAAAAAATTTTCCTATTGAAAATGATGTATAGAAGACTTCCGTTAAGCTGAACTGCTACGCGACGTAAACATTCGTTTAGCTGAACTCGGGTGACTCCTAATTGGTTGCTACCGTCATTCTAATTGGTTGCTAACGTCATTTGCTTCCTTCTGGGGGTAGAAAGGGCCGCTCGAGTTCAGCTAAACGAGCGTGGAAGCGTTCAGGTAAATGGAAGTTCAGCTAAATGAGAGTTCAGCTAAACGGAAACATTCTGTAGTTTGTTTATTGCACATTATTATTCTCCTTTTTCGAGTTTCATGAAAATCTACTATCTATACAAATTTTTTCACTTCTGCCTAGTTTTCAAAGGATAATTAAGGTTGTAAATACTAATTATAAAATCGCGTCCAAATATCACAAGTTATTTGCTATTTTTTGTTACATTGAGCTTTATCGTCGCTGCGCGAACACGACATATGTTTTTTTGTCACTTTGTGTACAAGATATAGGTACCAAACAACTTTTAGACCCCCTCAAAATTTGAAGAACGAATAAAAAGTTTTTACCCCGCCCTAATGTAGAATCTTGATGCATAAAATTCGATCTATTCTATCAAACACCTTCTAAACGTCGTCTGTACAAACTTGACTCTAGAACAGCTCAATTGCTCGTATCGACATCCCGAAGATTTTTTTTATTCCTTTTCCTCGGACCCGACAATTTCCCTTACATCTTTTTTTCTTTTGGATCACTCTATCCGTCCAAAATGGAAGATAAGCTGAGAAGAAGTTGAGGATCGAAACGATCTTCCATTCGCTTATTACCTTTGATTTGGTGATTGGACCTTCTTCTTTTTCGATCTACAACCGACTTGATCACTGCTGATGTTCATTGAGAAAAAACATATTGTTTTCGATCTAAGGCATTTTGTCGATTTGTTGTCGCCGGAAGATAAAATCCGTTCATTCGGTTCTCCAATCGAACGTGGCGAGCGACAAGATGTGCTTGTATAGATAAAGATTGATTCATAGTGTTTAGATTCAACCGAGTCCGGCCCATCGTACAAAATCAGGTACCTCTCTTACTGGCATGTCTCTAGCTAGGGCCTTTACCCTCAAATTTCTGTCTTCTGTGAGCAGAACCACGTCCCTTCTCAATCGCCTGGGTTGTCCCTCTTCTGAGGAAAGAAAATTTAAATATTTTATGGACAAGCAAACTTCAGGACGGCGATAGACTATTCCGCACCAGCTACCTGTGTGCAGTACCCCCACTACGCGGCACCCCTTACGCCGTCGAGCTGGCTTAGCTGCTCGAACGCTGCCACCGATCCTCGGTCGGCGGGTGGTATATCAAAATTTAATAATCGCAATTTGGAATACAAAAGTTGAAGAAAGATATGTTCGAAATCCACGACCTCTGCTCACGCACGTACGGCTGCTTATAGCGCGCTGCTGATTGGTTCAGCTTTTTTTATTTATAACTCGCAAAATAATACTTCAAACACTTTTTGGAAAAGGAATTTTCCCTTTATTTTTCGATCTTTTATACAGCTATATAAATCCTGACAGTTGACCTGGGATACCCTGCATATATGTATGGATTATTCTTGACCTAAGACCAACGATATAAATTTAATGTGATTGATACCAGAAAATGAGAAAATAGAAGTAATAGTTGCGAAAAATGTATTTCTGGCATTTAACGATACTCCAGATCAGCAGTGTCCAACGCACGATTGGCGCGCTTCTCCTTTCTTCCCCTTCTCCGAGCGCTTCATCGAGAATTCTCCTCGTTCCACCGCGGGTTCCGTCTGACTACGCCTGACCACGCCTACTTGCGCGTAAGAGAGGGGATTGACGAGTGACAGTTATTTACACCATTGCTCACGCGCTGGACACCTCTGCTCCAGATCAGATCAATAAATTTTGTTATTCTTATTAATTTAAGAGAACTGGATATTTGTTGGAAATTGGAGACAGTTTCTGACAAAAAAAAAAAATATTGGACAAAAACGTAAAAATTGATTATTTTCTCGAAAATAATTAGTCGAAAGGGGACATGAGGAGAAAATAATGTTGTTTGGTAGAAATCTTTTCCAAAAAGATGAATTATTAAGCGAAGAATGTAATAGTTATTATCTGAACCAAAGAAGATTTGGAACTAAAATTTCTTGAATTCAACCAAAAACGATTTCTTAGAATGACCAATTTTTAACAAAAGAGTTAATATATTATCACTCAAATACAGAAGAATTCCGTTTAGCTGAACCGCTACGCGGCGTAAACATTCGTTTAGCTGGACTCGGGGGAAATTCACGTCACTGTCCTCCTCCGCATTGGTGTTTCTAGGGGTGACTTCTTATTGATTCAGCTAAACCGAAGTCTACTGTATGTGAATTTTTCAACCAGAAATTAGATTTGCAACGAAATAGTGAATTCTTTAACCCAAAAATATGAACTACTACACACAAATTCTTTCTCGAACAAATTCTCTAATTTTTGAGTAAATAATTGCATTTCTCATCGAATAATTGGAATTTCAAGCCAAAAATACGAAGCTTTTACAAAACATTGGGACTAACAATCCGAAAATATGAATTTCCCTCAAAAATTATTATTATTATACACATTTAGATATTTACAAAGTTCAAGAGAACAAACTATTTATTACGGAAATTCTTAAATTGTATACATATTCCGATTTTTCATGTCGCACATCAAATTCAACCTCTTAGAAGTGGATGATACATTTATTTTGATAATTTATTCCGAAAATATATATTTAGGCTCTTTGTAAGGCTATTTTTGAATTTGGATCATAAAAAAAAATTTAAGATAACATTTGATGAAATTTTGAAGTAAAGGTTGAAGCACATTCACTTATTCCTATAGTATTAACTAAATTCCCTGGGTTTTCCCAATCCTAACTATAAACACGCCTTTCATCCAATTTTTCCAAAAATTAAACACCTACGCGGCAAAGGTTTAAAATCCTCTAAATCCTGATCTAATTTACAATCTAGGTCGCAAATTTCCCTTCTAAACTCTTATATTCCAAATTACGATTTTTGAATTTTGATATACCACCCGCTGACCGCTGACCGAGGGCCGGTGGCAGCGGTCGAGTAGCTAAGCCATCTTGACGGCGTGAGGGGTGCCGCGTAGTGGGGGTACTGCACTTAGAAAGCTGGTGCGGAATGGTCCCCTGCCCCTTCAGGGATATCAGAATGGGCAGTCTCTCCCCCTTCCAGTGGACGCTTCCCCTTATCTGCCACGAGAACGCGCTTCTTGGGATCAGAAATATATCCTTAAAGATAAAAAATTGTGAAATGTACAAACTCGCATATTCGTACCTGCTTGGGCTACCCCCATTACCCGGTTCCCCTCTCGCGGCCGAAGGATCTGAGGAAGGATGCTCTCGAGCTTGCTTCCGAACGATCGCAGCAGGAGACTCTATTGTCCCGAAAATGGGTCTGAATTACGAAATATGGAATTTTGCAATCTTGCAATTAGTAATTTCGTATTTTTTTCATCCAGAAACTACATTTTCCGACGATTCCAGCGGTATATTTTCCGACTTTGTAAGTTCAAAATTGGAAGTGTTTTCAGGCCATGTTTTTATTCTTCGCAATTGAACTGCAAGATATACCAATTTTACAATGACAAGAGACATCTGCTCTCGGAATAGCGGGCAGACGATCGAGCACTGAAATCGGACATTGTGAATACTTCCAATATAATGAAACTCAATTTTGTGATTTCCCAATTAAATTGGAATACCCAATTAGGAAGATTACTTTTCTACCAAGAAAATACAAATTTCAACAAAATAGATGAAATTTCAACCAAATAGTTGGATTTTCAATC
The DNA here is from genome assembly GCA_011762715.2 of Neuroterus valhalla. Lineage (NCBI taxonomy): Eukaryota > Metazoa > Arthropoda > Insecta > Hymenoptera > Cynipidae > Neuroterus > Neuroterus valhalla. The sequence continues at coordinate 9,781 of WSXT02210156.1, forward strand.
AAAAAACATAAGTGTCAAACAAGAATGGATTATCTGAATTTTCTGTTCAAAACATTTTTCTCCATAACACATCAGATACCAATTTCTAATTATAGTATTACCAAGAAGACCAGAGAAAAGAAATTGTTTTACAACAAAATAATCAATTTCGGAACAAAAGAATATTGGTACTCCTCCTAAATTGTTGAACATTCGATGTATGGAAATTGAGATGGAAAGGTGGAATTTTTAACCTAAAAGTAGGATCTTCCTAAAAAATAGCTTGCTTTTGACTGAACAGTTCAATATTCAAAAATGCATAATCTACTGAATAAAATGTAACTGAATTTCCTTCAAAAATGGTTAGATTCTCATGTAAAAATAATATTTTTTAGAAAAGTTAATTTTTTACCAAAATAGCATCATTTTCCAGGAAAAAAATGAATTGAATTTTCAAGCCCCCATGAATCTTGTGCAGAAAAAGTCAAATTTCAAGCCGAAAATACCATTTTTCTTCATAAAATATACCATCAACATTTGTTTTTCTGTGATTGCACATAAATTTCACATTTTCTTGAACTTTCGCATCTTCATAATCAACCTTTGTAATTGTAAAAGTGGTATTTCTTGCAGCTGAATTGCGAAGAACCGAAACATGGCCTGAAAACACTTCGAATTTTGAACTCACAAAGTCGAAAAATATACCGTTGGAATCGCCAAGAAATGTAGATTCTGGATAAAATAAGACCAAGTTTCTAATTACAAAATGAGAAAATTTCATATTTTGTAATTCAGACTCATTTTTGGGACAATAGAGTTCCCCGCTCCGATGGCTCGAGATCATCCTTCGTCAGATCCTCCGGCCGCGAGAGGGGAACCGGGTAGTGGGGGTAACCCATGCAGGTACGAATATCCGAGTTCGTGCATTCCGCCACGTAGTGGGGGTACTGCACTCAGGTAGCTGGTGCGGAATTGCCCTGTGCTTGAAGAAGCAGGCACGATGGGTTTATTTTTTGACCGACTCCTTCCCGGGCAGAAAAAACTACATTGCGTCCACTTTGAATGTACCAAAAAGCATACCATCAATGAAATTAGTATTTTAATTTGCCCTGAAATCTTACCTGAAGTTATTTGATCCTTAGTAGATCTACAGAGGCTCAGACAGGTTGCAAGGATTCTGTCGTCGTTTCTGGTTAAGCCATCCTGTAACAATAATGGGCAGAGCCTCGATTTTATATTCTTCTTGAATTGATATGAGAATACTGAATAATTAAATGCTGAAAGTTACAAATTTCCCAGGATCTTTTAAGAAATCCTATTAGAACAGAAAACATCTACCGCAGGCGAAGAGGCGCTGCTGTATCAAAACGAAACATGGCTGTCGCAGGGCTTTAGCAGCCATGTTGGTTAGTTCGCTAGATGGCCATCAGATCTCGCAATGAAAGTTTAAATTCCCAATACTTTTTCCCAGGTTTTTATAGACTCTGAAGCCATGGCTTAGGGCAGCAAACTTTTGAGGGGCTGCACGGCGGATTATATTTGTTTACCATAACAAAAAATTATTTATTTTTTTGAATTCCTTTTTCTTCTTGTGAACTTTTTCGTTTCGAGGAAAACACAGGAGGACTCCCGCACTCATTTTGATATTTGATTATATCAGACTTACAAAAAATTCAATTTTAATAGAAAATAAATAACTTGTTATTTCAATTTGGAGTTTAAGATCTCTCATGGCCTGAAGGTAAACCATAAGGTTCACCTACAGGAGCTCACCCTATTTTTTCACCAGCTGCAATCGGAAATCCTAGTGATAAAAATGGAAGAAGAGAGTCCAATTTAAGGGTGGCCAATTTCAGGATGGCCTAGGGCAGTTTCAAAACTAATTACGGCTCTGTGAACCAGAAAAATAAAATTCTTCAACTTTCCGTAAGTTTCTAGTTTCTTCCATGAATTTTGAAATTGTGAAGCTTGCAGGCATCGACGCAATTTAATGGTTGAATTTTAGATAAACAAGGTTTTTTTCTGAAAAAAAGAGAGTTCATCGGAATTTATTATATTATTAACAACTTTTCACATCATAGAACACCGGTGTCCAACGCAAGAATGGCGCGCTTCTCCTTTCTTCCCCTTCTCCGAGCGCTTGATCGAGAATTCTCTCCTTGTTCCACAACGGGCTTAGGAAGACAGTTATTTACATCGTTGCTCACGCGTTGGACACCTCTGTTATAGAAGTATCTTAAGAATACTGTACGGAAATACCCCTTAACAATAGTAGCACCTTTTATTTAGCAAGTTAGCTAGTAATTTTTGTGTGTTCAGATTTTCTATGCAACTCTAAAAAATCGGTTGAATTTTCTACTGATAAAAATACATCGGAAAAAAATGATAGAACATTGATTGTGATTCAAAGAACGATGAAATGACTACTCGAAAATCCTTTTTTTCTCTCTTTGTTTCCTTGGCCTATCAATTTTTACTCTCCGGTATTTCTATGGGTTCCGAAGAAATTAAACTTAATTAGAGGGTTTAGAGAAAAATTACTTTTTCGCCTATTGCTTTTGATTTTTTAGTGATTACAAATTTCATTATTTGATGGAGAATCAACTTATATTTTCCTCTTTTATTGACTAAGAAATCATTCTTGGTTAAAAATTGTCTCTTTAGTTTGCAAATCATGTCTTTTGATAGAAATTTGATCTTTTCTGATTCGGATTGCGAATGTTTCGTTAAAATAAATCTTATTTGGTTAAGGATCCAATGTTTTGTTCAAACGCCTTATTTTCTGGTTGAATTCAACCATTTTCAATGAGTTTTTATTTGGAATTGAAATATTTTACGGTCGAACTGTTATTTAAAATTTTTTTATCAAGAATTTGAGTTTCTCTTTAGAGATTTGATTAAATGCTTCTAAATGTATCTTTCTGTTTAAAATTAAAATATTTTGGTTAGAGATTCTACTCTTTTGTTAAAAATTAGCTTCTCAGTGAACAATTCATTTACATTGGTTAAAAATAACAACTATCACTTTGTTCACTCAGAATTTGTTCATAACAAGTTTACAACTGGAAGATATGACTTTTGAAAAAAATTGATGAATTTTCAGCAAAATATTCCAATTTCCGACCAAGCTGATCTATTTTTAACCAGAACAGATGAATTCTAAACCAAACAGGTGTATTTCTTATCTATAAAGATGAGGTTTTTTTTTTGATATTCAACTCAGTAGTAGAACTTTCTACAAAAACAGTTGAATTATCAACCCAAAAAAAGACAAAAATGATGACTCCTCAACAAGATTGCTGAATTTTCGACAAAGTTATCAAAAATACAACCAAATAAGACGAATGCTTAACGCAGCAGTTTCATTTATAACCAACGAAGATGGATTCTCAAAAAGAAAAAAAAAATTTCAACCAAAAAACCTTGAATTTCAGCCAAATTGTTAAATTTAGAGGAAAAAATTGTAAGATACAACGCTGCATTTTATGAGTGCATTTCAACAAAATTGTTTAATTCTCAATCAAGTGTTTAAATTTATAATAAAAATACGAATTTTATAAATTCGTATAAAATAAATTTATAATAAATTTTGCCGAAAAAGACGAATTTTCTTCTATATAATATACAATGATATGATTCATTAAAATTTTGATAATTTTAATAATTCTATATAATAAAAACTATTATTCAGTTTTGAGCTGATTGTTATGAAGTTTAGTTTTATTATGTCAGCTAACTGCATATTTAAAAAAAAATATCTTCATTAAATTGTTACTTCCGGGAATGATATTTTTTTTACAATCCAATTATTTATTTTTAGCTCTAATTTCTTCTATTTGAACATGTAAGAGTGTTTAAGTGATAGAAGTACATTACAGTTAAATTTGGGAAGTCGAGGAAATAAAAATACAAGGATGCAATAAGATAAATAAAAATACACTAAATGTAATTCAGAATATTTAAATTAAATTGTAGCTTTAGATGAATTTAACTAAACTGAGACTTACTCTCGGAAGTTCAACCTCCATTCTGTAAAGAAATCAAATTACGTTTTTTTAACTATTATAAAATTATGCGCGTTCAACTGACTTGAATCCAGTAATAATAATAAATGATCAAAATAATAGAATTAAAAAAAAATAATAATAATAATAGTGAATTCCAGAAAATTTGGATAAATTCGATTGAAGATAGGATATTGGAATTGAATCCTCGCAAAGTCAAATAATTCGAATTAAAGCTCTTGAAACATTTTTCTTCAAATTTAGACATTCTACTCGTGGATATTCAATTGCAACGAAAGAAATTGAATTCTATCCGTCCAAATAAATTGAACTAAAACAAAAATACATTCCTATGGTTCAACTGGTAACCAGCAATTAGAATTTAATATTTCTTATTAGAATTAAAAAGTAGTCATTGGTATTAAAATATACAATCTAGAATTGAAAGCTTGCAATTTCAATTTAATTTGAACCATTAAGATTGAAAAATAGCCATTAATAAAGTTCAAGCAATTGTAGCGAAACATCAAAAATCACAAAAACCAGAAATTGTAATTGAATTATACCAAATTCATGCAAAACTGGGCAATTCAAATTGCATGTTAGTAATTTGAAATTGATTTTTTGCAATTGAAACTGAAAAACAGTAATTGTAATTGCATTATGTATACCAATCAGAATTAAAAACTGGCAAGTAAATTTACTTTTAGCAAACTAATATAATTTACACAATTCAAATTTAATTTAGTTCAAACTGAAATACACTTATAGCAGCTAGAATTGCATTTAAGCCTTTAGAATTGATTCTAATAATAAAAATTGAGTTCTAGCAGCTACAGTTGAATGCTGACAACTGAAATGAAATTCCATCAACTAGAATTGGATTCTAACAACTGGAGTTAAATCCTAGCAATCACGATTGAAATCTACCAATTAGGAATAATTGAAGGAACTAAAATGGAATTCTAGAACTAGCGTTGTAATTCTAGGCATGTGACTATAATTGAATTCCACCAAATTCGTGCAAAGCTAGACACTTCAAATTGTACGTTAGTAAGTGTTAATTGATTCTTTGCAATTAAAACTGGAAACCAGTTATCGTAATTGAATTATTCCAATTAGAATTAAAAACTGGAAAGTGAATTTAATTAAAGCAAACTAAAATGATTTACACCATTCAAAGTTTATTTTATACTAAATTTTATACTGAAATTCAATTAAAGCAGCTAGAATTGAGCTCTAGCAACTACAGTCAGATGCTAATAACTCAAATTAAAGTTCATCAACTAGAATTGAATTCTAGCAACTGGAATTATATCCTGGGAATTCCGGTTGAATTTGGCCTATTAGGAAAAATCAAAGGAACTGAGGAGAGTTCTAGAAGTGAGGTTTACAATTCTAGGCATTTGAATATAATTGAATTCCACCAAACTCGTGCGAAGCCAGGCAATTCCAATAGTCTTTCAGTGAGTTTTATTTGATTTTTGCAATTGAAACTGGGAACCAGTAATTGTAATTGAATTATACTAATTAGAATTGGAAATCGGCAAGTAAATTTAATTTTATCAAACTAATATAATTCACATTATTGAACTTTAATTTTGTTTAAACTAAACTTCAATTACAGCAGCTAGAATTGCATTTAGGCCACTGAAATTAATTCTTTCAACTAGAATTGAGTTCTAGCAACAGTTAAATGCTCATGAATCGAATTAAATTAACTAGAATTGAATTCTAGCAACTGGAATTGAACCCTAGCAATCACTGCTGAATTCTAGCTATTAAGAATAATTGAAGAAACTGAAATGGAATTCGAGAACTAACTTTGTATTTTTAGGCGTTTGACTATAATTGAATTCCACCAAATTCGTGCGAAGCTAGACAATTCAAATTGCATGTTAGTGAGTTTAAATTGATTTTTTGCAATTGAAACTCAAAACCAGTAATTGTAATTGAATTTTGTAAATTAGAATTGAAATCTTGCAAGTAAATTCAATTCTAGCAATTTTATATGATTCGCACTATCCAAATTTAATTTAGTTTAATCAAAAATCCAATTACAGGAGCTAGAATTGCATTTAAGCTAATGAAATAATTTCCATCAACTAGAATTGAGTTCTAGAAACTACAGTTAGATGCTAATAACTCAAATTAAATTCCATCAACTAGAATTGGATTCTAGCAACTGGAGTTGAATCCTATCATTCACTATTGAATTCTACCTATAAAAAATAATCAAAGGAACTAAAATGGAATTGTAGAACTAGCGTTGTAATTCTAGGCATTTCACTATAATTGAATTCCACCAAATTCGTGCGAAGCTAGACAATTCAAATTGCATGTTAGTGAGTTTAAATTAATTCTTTGCAATTGAAACTGGAAACCAGTAGATGTACTTGAATTTTGCCACTTAGAATTGATAACTGGCAAATAAATGCAATTTTAACAGATTAATATGATTAACAATATCCAATTTTAATATAGTTTAAACTCGAATTTAATAACAGCAGCTAGGATTGCATTTAAGCTATTGAAATTAACTCTAATAACTAGAATCGAGTTCTAGAAACTACAGTTAAATGCTAATAACTAAAATTAAATTCCATCAACTAGAATTGGATTCTAGCAACTGGAGTTGAATCCTATCAATCACGATTGGATTCTACCTATAAAAAATAATTAAAGGAACTAAAATGGAATTCTAGAACTAGCGTTGTAATTTTAGGTATTTGACTATGATTGAATTGCACCAAAATCGTGCGAAGCTAGGGAATTCAAATTGCATGTTAGTAAGTTCAAACTGATTTTTTGCAATTTAAACTGGAAACCAGTAATTGTAATTGAATTATACCAATTAGAATTCAAAACTGGCGAATAAATTTACTTTCAGTAAACTAATATAATTCACACTTTTCGAATTTAATTTAGTTCAAATTGAAATTCACTTAAAGCAGCTAGAATTGCATTTAAGCCTTTAGAATTAATTCTAATAATGAAAATTGAATTCCAGCAGCTTCAGTTGAATGCTGACAACTGGAATTATATCCTGTCAAACACGATTGAATTCTACCTATTAAGAATAATTAAAGGAAATAAAATGAATTTCTAGAACTAACTTTGTAATTCTAGGCATTTGAATATAATTGAATTCCAACAAATTCATGCAATGTCAGGCATTTCAAATTGCATGTTAGTAAATTTGAGTTGATTTTTTGCAATTGAAACTAGTGACCAGTAATTGTAATTAAATTATACCAATTAAAATGAAAACTGGCAAGCGAATTTAATTTTAGCAAACTAAAATGATTCACACTATTCAAATTCTATTTAGCTTGAACCAAAATTCAATAACAGCAGGTAGAATTGCTATCAGTCCATTGAAATTAATTCGAATAACTAGTATTGAGTTCTAGCAACTACAGTTAGATGCTTACAACTGAAATTCAATTCCATCAACTAGAATTGAATTCTAGCAACTGGAATTAAATCCTACCAGTCAAGATTGAATTCTACCTATTAGGAATAATTTTAAAGGAACAAAAATGGAATTCTAGAACTAACTTTGTAATTCTAGGCAATTGTATTTAATTGGATTCCACCAAATTCATTCAAAGCTAGGCAATTCAAATTGCATTTTAGTGAGTTTTAATTGATTTTTTGCAATTGAAACTGGAGACCAGTAATTGCATTTGAATTATGCCAATTAGAATTGAAATCTGACAAGTACATTTAATTTCAGCACACTAAAATAATTCACACTTTTTCAATTTTATTTAGTTTAAACCAAAATTCAATTAGAGCAGCTAGGATTGCACTTAGTCCATTGAAATTGATTCTATTAACTAGCATTGATTTCTAGCAACTACAGTTAGATGCTAACAACTGAAATTCAACTCCATCAACTAAAATTGAATTCTAGCAATCGGAATTGAATCATAGCAATTACGGTTGAATTCTACCTATTAAGAATAATGGAAGAAACTAAAATGGAATTCGAGGAGTAAGGTTGTAATTCTAGGCATTTTAATAGAATTGAATTCCACCAGATTCGTGCGAAGCTAGGCAATTCAAATTGCGTGTTA
>WSXT02210167.1:0-33264 GCA_011762715.2 Neuroterus valhalla
TTGACTTTCTTTTCAATCTTGCGTTATTTGGCTAAAAATTCTCATTTTCTTTTATATTTTTGAATTTTGAAAATGGCTTATAATACTTGGAATTTTATAGAATAATATTACAGAGTTCTTCATTGCATTTATCGAGCAGCTGACAATGAAACGGTAATAGACGATTTTGTTTAAATAACAGCAATAATTAAAACTTTCTGTTTTTTTAACGACGATTCAACGTGTTATCACGTGCAGAACACTGAGTATGTCCCACATGGCATTCGTATGAATTTTTTTAGTCATAATGAGATTTGAATGTTCCTATTTTTCTCGGGCTGTAAAATCCCTATGACTACCACTGATTCCACTGTTAAAAAATGCATTTTAAGCTGTTATTATTCAACATCTGAAATTCGAGGAAATCAAACATTATAATTTTACCATTCAAAACGATACTGCATGACATATATGGGAAAAGATTATATGACAATAGACATTAAATTAAGTGAAAGGAAAAAAAGAAGATTTTGGATGCGAAAATAGTACATTTTTGTACTCTTAGATATATTTTTTTGATATGATCAGGATTCTTTCAATAATATGAATTGATAGATTTACCAGTTGTATTCCATAGAGACTAAAAACATTTATTCAAACGATTCCAATTACATGAAACTAGAAAAATTGAAGCAAATAAAGAAAAATCTGTTTTCACTGTTTTCCGGAGATTTTCATTGTTTCTTATATTCATATCAATTATTATTCTGATTATTCCACATGAAAGATTTGATCAATTTATTTTATTTAGAAATAGAGTCGAAATTGTTACGATTTTACAAGGTTTGGTGATATTGAGAATAATATTACTCTTTTTTTAAGTCTTTTTTGACATTTTGGCCGAAGAACATTTGAAAAATAGCTCTCATAATAATGAAAATCAAATAAATTATGATGAGGAAGCAGAATAACAAAAATCCGTAAACATCCAAAAGTTCTACCTGCCACCAGTATAAATCGAGAGCTGGTGAGCGTAGAGATTGTGCTCCATTTTTTATGATGTATTCTATCCAGAAAGTTGCCGTATCCGTAGCACTCATTGGTCGATCTCGGAAAATGTTTGAATGATATTTTGCAGCTTCCCTGAAATTCAAACCAAATTCGAATAGTCCTCGTAACAATTATATAGAATAAATATATTAAATTATAAGAATATTTTTACCTGTACTTGGGCTCTGATAAAATTTTCATAAGTGCCTCATCCAGTGACTGTTCAGTAATTTCATTGTGATCCAATTGAATACCCATCTTTTTATCAACAAGAAGGCCGATATTTACATGCTGGTCATAAAACAATGGAATACCAATGATTGGGACGGCAAAATGAAGGGCTTCCAGAATACTGTGGATACCTCCATGCGTTATGAATACTTTTGTGTTATTGTGCCCTAAGAGATTAAACAATAATCAAAAGTTGATTCAAATATGTAGATGGTGCTGGGGACTGGTTTGAGAATTATTTGGAGGAATGAGAGAAAATCTGCCGCGGCCTGGGTTCGAACCGGGAATACCACTCTAGAGGAATGGAGCATTGAAGAATTAAAACTGTGCCCCGTAGCACGCAGTAGATGGTCTCTAGTTTTTTTCATTACCACGGAAGGACGCAGGTCTGCATTTCCTTCGTCCAATGGAGTTTTAGGACCAAGTGTAGCCTGAATCAACCAACCGAATCTGGATATATTCGAAATTGTTTCAAATTACATGAATACTTAATAGAAGGAGGGTAATCGGGTTTGAACTCTTCAGAAAACTACGGGTATTGACGTTTTGTATCTATTTCAGTTCACTTCTTAGGGGCTGACCTTGAGGTGAGCTTCCAGGTTATTCCGTTCCCATATATACTTTCTAGGATGCCAGTGATTGATCATTAGGGTGGTCCAAAAATGCATCACAAACAATTTTTTTCGAATTTTTATGCAAAACGCCCGGAAATTTTTTGGAATCCACAAAAATAAATGCATTTTTTTTGTTTAAAAAAAAAATAATATTCAGAGGTGCCGCAAGCCCCGTGAAGTTTAACATGTATTTCCCTCAAGAAAAAAAGATGTTTTTGTACATTTTATTCAGAAATCTCAATATGAGATCAATCAAATTCGAAATTCACCATTTCTCTTCGCAATTGGTCACAGAATGCGAATAGAATATAACTGTTCAAATGTCACCTCCATAAGTCTGTTTTATAGGGTACCAAAAAACCCCCATAAGTGAAAAAATGGGGTTTTCGAGTTTTTTGCGCCAATTATGATTTTTTTGGGTTTTTTTTAACGCAGATTGTTTCAAATACATTAAATACTTCTTTATACTGATAATTATAAGTTTATTCAAATTGTTTAAGCAATTTATCATTGTGTTTAGCAGGCTCTCTTAGAAAAGGGTTCGAAAGTCAAGGTTTTTTCTTAATTTTCCAACTTATTTTCAATGTTTCAGTTAGAGCGAGGTAATAATCAATTAAAAGTTACGAAAATAATTGTTTAAACAATTTGTTATTATTAATAACAATATTCTCTTAGAATAATGCTACAAAGTTGCGGTTTTTTCTGAAATTTACAACTTCTTATCCACTTTTCACTTGAACTGGGTTATTATTTTATTTAATTTAGCAAAAATAATTGTTCAAACAAATTGTGGATGTTTATAGCTATCTTCTTCTAGATAAACACCACATACTACATTTTTCAATGAGAGTGAAGTAATAATTAATTCTTGTTAGAAAACAAATTATTCAAACAATTTATAATCATTGCTTATAATATTTTCTTTGCTTAATGATAGAAACTTGCGGTTTTTCTGAAATTTAAAACTTTTTGCCCACTTTGCACTTGAAGTGAGGTAATATTTAATTCAATTTCACAAAAATAATTGTTTGAACAAATTATTATTATTAATACCCATCTTCTCTTAGACAAGCGCTAAAAAATTGCGGATTTTTTCTAAACTATTAAGCTTTTCATCAGCTTCTCACTTAGTCAGGTAATAATTAATGCGAGTTAACAAAAATGCTTATTTAAAGAATTCATTTTTGTTCATGGCCATTTCCTCTTAGATAAGTGCTAAAAAGTTGTGGTTTTTTCTAGAATGTTCAACTTTGCTCTACCTTTTTAGCTGTGAAATTAATAAATAAAGATTAGAGAGAAAAATATTTCACGTAGTATTGTATTTTTTTAGGTTAATTATTTTTGTTCTTTTTCCAATGTTAAAAAAAAATAATTAAAACAAAAAAGCTCTTATACAAAAGAGACAAAAAGAAAGAATGGAATAATTGAAAGAAGTGGGAGGACTAGGTCTATGAATGACTTGTAAAAGTTTCGTTTTTAGTTACAACGAGAAATGTATTGCAAAGCGTAGAAAAATCATCTGGAATCTTCCCTCCAAGGAAGGAGGGAGGTAGGGGGGTTTAAATTAAAATATTTGCAATTCCAAATTATCTTTTTATGCTCTGCAATAAATTTCTCGTTGTAACTAAAAACAAAACTTTTACAGGTCATTTACAGACCTAGTCCTCCCACCTACTTTTAATTATTCCATTCTTTCTTTTCGTCTCTTTTGATCTGAATATTTTTCTTAATATTGAAAAAAAATAATTTACTTGAAAGAATGCGATACTGCGTAAAATGTGATTCTCTCTAATGTTTTTTTCTTATATTTTCACAGCTAAAAAGTTCAACATTTCAGAAAAAACCACAACTTTCTAGCACTTATCTGAGAGAAGATGGTCATGAATGGTCATCAATTGTTTAAATAAGCATGTTTGTTAACTCGCATTAATTATTACCTCACCAAAGTTCAACATCATCCAAAAATTCTGAAGGTTTGACATCTAGAGCATCAGGCATTCACTGTAGCGCCATCAAGGACATGTTACTGACCGAGAATTTGTATCACTCGCGTACTCACACGATACCGCGTAATACACGATGATACATGCAACCATTGCCGGTAAAGTAGTTCTCGCGATGAATAAATAGTGAAGACAACATAAAATAGAATTATTTCTGCATATGAAAATATTGAAATTGTTACTCCAGACGATTGTTTACAATTTTTCATAGTCTATAACAAAACAGAACAAATTTATGGTTTCTAGTAAACGGAAACATTTGGTAATGTAGAAATTTACCAAGTTCGGAATAAAGAACTCTGAAAAAAAATCCTTCACCATTTCTTCCTCAAGTTTGCAAAAATTAAAACTATTTACAACTTATCCACTTACAGATGGATAAATTTTGTACTTCCAAAATTTTTTCAATCTTTGATATAAAAAACATGCAATTTGGTCAAGTTTAAAATTTATTTGCCCATGTATTTATGATTTTTGAAAGAATATTTATAAAATAGCTGATTTATAAATAAAATAAGTTCTCGCAATGAAAAACTAGTATAGATAGAAAATTGGATTGTTTCTCGATGAAAAAATAATGAAATTTTTTCTTCAGAAGATTGTTCACAATTGTACATAGTTTCTAACTAAAAAGAACTTTATAATTTATTGCAAATGGAAACCAAGCTCGAAATTTTTAATTCGTATAAATTTGTGAATTCGTGTATGCACTTGATTTTTATCTGGTCAGCAAAAACTAATTTGCAACATATCTATATGAAAATAAACAAATTCAATACCTTATACTTTTTTTCAATCTTCAATATAAATAAATTTTCCATCGGTAACATGACGTTGATGGCGTTACAGTGAATGTCTGTTGCTCTAGCTGTCAAACCCTCATTATTTGTGGTTGGTGTTGTTGAACTTTGGCTCCGAATTACGGCTCTGTGCGTTATCAATCGCGAAATTCTTTCTTATTGACTTACAGTTGGAGGTTCAGAATTTCATGTATAAACCGCGAATGTTTCATCAATGCCGTAGTTATTCATAATCATAAAATTCCCAGCATGAAATTTGATTTCCCGCGCGGCCATGTTGTCAGCTGTGTCATATTGTCTGACGCTCTAGCCTGCAAACCTTCATCATTTTCAGATGGTGTTGTTGAACTTTGGCCCCAAATTACGGCTTTCTTCGTTATCAATCGCGAAATTCTTTCTTATTGAATTATGGTTGGGAGTCATAGAATTTCATGTATAACCCGCGAATGTTTCATAAATGCCGTAGTTGTGCATAATCATAAAATTCTCGGTGTGAAATTGAGATTTATCTGCCATCTCCCGCGCAGACATATTGTCTGCTGTGACAGTGCATTTGCGTCGCCACAAAAATTTAGAGTTTGCTTATTCAATGCTCTTGAGGATCTGGGAGTACATAAAAGCCCTTCCTCCTATGGTAAAGCCTTTGTTGGAGAAGGGTCAGGCTGAAACATTCCACTCAATCAGCACTAGCTGAGAATCATATCAAGGCAAGGACATAGCATCTTATCTGACCAAACAACCGTCATCGCAAAAACATGAAACATTTTTCCGAAATGACCTGGCCTAAGGCAGACTTTCTCTTATTCCCCTCGATAATGAGCATTTCAGGAATGAGCACAATTAACATCATTAAATCAATTAATCGGTTTTACCATCCAACGAGTGAATATCAATGATGGAATGATCAGTTAGTTTTTTCGCGAATCATAACGTGTTAATTTGAGTTGTTGAGAAAAAACTCACCGAGAACAGGAATTTGCGGAATCCACGGCATGGTAAGGACATTATTTGGTAGTCCAGGTGGAAATTGGAACCCATCGCATGACTTCATCAGAACATTTATCGGTGCCAGTTTTGCAAACGACGAGTAAATTGCTTGTAGCATTTTTTTTGGCAGTGTTTCTATAGGCACCGTACTTCCAAGTGTGATGTAAACAACTCCAGCTTTACTTTTATCCATCCACTCTTTCAACTCCTAGAGAGAAAGAAATACTTTTAGTCAAAATCGCTTATGCAAATTCAGAAATGATAATTTGTTGATTTTTCCTACTTTGGTGAAACTAGAGTTGTCTCCCTCTATATGTAACCCAGCCACTTCGATGAAAGCTGGAGTGAGGGGTCTAACTCCCTGAAGTGAGTAATGTGTATTTACTAAACTCAATGCAACCATTCTTTCAACTTCTCTAACATCTGGGATATCAGGACCTAAACATTTTTTCATTGCCTCTGACTGGTTCTCAGTGAACGAATAGAATCTGGACAAATCAGTATTGGCTCTTACGGTATTCCGTAATCTATCCCAGAAAGATTTGATCTCTGATTTCCCTTGGAGAAGTGTCGGGAAAAAAGCTGTTGACAGAGGATTCCTAATGTTATAAGAAATCCAAGGAAGATCCATACTGGGTGTTAAAGTCACTACTGGTACTTTGAAGATGACACCCCAAGCATAGTAGCAGCTCGATGCTAGTCCCTAGAATTTGAATGAATGGTAAGATTATCTTATTCTATTCAGAACTGTAATATATGAGTCGAAAGTTTCCTCCTACTTTGAACCTATAACTCCTGATTCAGTAAGCGCTGGAAGCAGCAATAATCTTTGTCCTCTATTGAGTTTCTATGATAATACCTAATATAACAATATGTTGGCATTAAAAACTAACACTGTTTTCACTTTCATCGATTAAAGATCTGTTTAGATCGTTTACATCCACGCGAACCGTTAACCGTATACTGAAGTATATGTAAATACGACTAAGTGGTCGAATTCGTCAGAATAGTTCTTAGGCTGATTCTATAGGTGCGCTACTGTCGCGATCCACTCTCTTTATTACTCTTTGGTTTGGACTAGGCCTTGGTGTAGATGTAGACCACGGTCGTATAGACCAGCCGTGAGGATCCAACTTGGTTCCCTTAGTGATTATAGTTTCTAAGTGCAAAACTCTCTCACAAGTGCGGCGCTGCGCAAGGCACGCTTTACAAAAGCATTGTGGTATACTGGACAAACCGGTGGTTGTTTCAAAAAATGCAGTATTTATTCGTAAATAGGCTGATATGTGGCTTTTCAGTGATTTGGTGAGCCCCTTTTACCTTATATTGACCATAATGTCAAAACGCAGCTCAAGTAATACACAAACGTGTTGGAAACGTTTCAAAAACATTTTGTGGCAAACCAGAAATGTTTGGAATTTTCGTGAAGAAAAAAGTTTGGGAAACATTTGAAAGAAATATGTTAAACGTTCAAAAGAAGTTTGAAAAACGTTTGATCAAAAAATTTATCTGATAGATGAAGTGATCTTTCTCGCAAGCGGCCAGAAACTATGGTGATTACAATTGATACAACTTTCAAACACAGGTTTATTAGGAAAAGACACGGGAAAGTTATCATTAGAAATACGGAAATGGTCTAAACACCATCAACAGTATATGATCTACTGAAGAAAAATTTTATTTTTTGATCAAACCTTCTAGGAACGTTTCGCAAACGTTTGACAAACGTCTTTGAAACGTTGGATAAATGTTTTCTAAAAGTTCGATAAATAGGTGCCAAAGTACCAGAAATGTGCGGAAGTATCTGACGTTTTGAAAACGTTTTGAGAACCTTTTTCTCACTAAAGTTCACAAACGTTTCAACGTTTACCAGAAAACGTTTGCAAGACGTTCGGTGTTATCCGGGAAATACAATAGATACTCGTGTATCGCACCGGATTGAAAGTCAGTTTACAGTTCACAACTACTGACAGATGGAAATGAAAAAATCCATTTCTTTCTGGTACATATAACAATTCAAATTGGTTGTGAATGGCTAATAAATTGATAATGGAACTTACGTTATTTAGAAAGATTATTTTTTTTCTATTTAGTTCAAAGTTGACAGGAATGTTTTTTGAAGTCCAACTGACGATGGCTTTGCGAGGATGATGCTACGAGAGGAATTTCCGGTAACAAAAGTCATAACTTGCAGGAGGAATTGGGAGTAAAGCTGCACCAATCAAATTTTGTCGCTTATATTAGAAATAAATAAATTCAGAATAAACTTAATTTGGCGATGCGTCCGGTTGGTGGTTTCCTATTTCCTGTTTTTCCTGCTAGCTGATTTCTGTTGTCGGTTCGTCCCAGACACTCTCCACTTCGATAAACCGGTTCCTTCCGTGCATTGACGTCGATGTGAGTGACAGTTCCTTATATATTATCATTCATGTTTTCGAATCGTGATCTGTTACAGTCTCACCGAGAAGGTATCAGATTTGTGTGAACATTGAAAAACGAATCAACCATAGGGCTGACTGCGAGCAGTTCGAGTGGTCAGTATTAGCTAAATGATCTGGATAGTGCGACTTTTAGATACTTGCAGTGATGTAAATCACCTTCAAATGCTGTGAAATATCAGTTGAATTCAATGTAAATTAGTATTAGGTGAATCTCTCTCAACTTATTTGAGGTTAGGATATGGTTCCACGAGGATCCAAGATACATGCCAGACACCGGGACTCTCTTCAGTTGATATTTCAACCTAAAACTTATGCCTGGTTCTTTCACCTGTATTACCTGTTCGATTTGAGACGATGAGTGGGGTGAATGACCACCCACACAATCTAACGGGGCAGGCGCTGCTACAAAGGAAGGCTGAGTTGCCATCGACATTCTGAAGGACCCCAGAAATTGATGGATGAGATTCCCGCCAGTTCAAGAATGTCCGCAGTTCATTATCCACGCAAGACTCTGCTGCAGCCTAGAAGATTATCTACTCTCGACGTCATTCCAGTTTGTTATATGGATGACAGTGAACTGTATTATCCACTCGCGAGTTCACTTCAATTTCGATGTATTGTCCACTCAAGAATAGGTTTCAGTTTGTACTCTGTTATCCACTCGCGAATTCACTCCAGTTTTGATACATTGTCTACTGTATAATTTGTTCTTATTTGTGATGGACTATCCATCCACGAATTCAGTTCAGTCGTGATGCATTGTTCAATCACGAGTTTGTTTCTTGTGGATTCGACAAATAGTATTTCGCGGCATCTGAAAATCAATGGTGGATGAGGAGCAAAGCAATGGACACTGTAAGCGAGCATGCGCAGCTCCGTTGATCCGTTCAGGCTACCTAGTTTATGTGGTACCGGGTGTTACTTTAGCGGGAGAGAACGATCGGCCGCATTGATTTTTTTCGTTGTTCATTTTTCGAGAATGCGTGGTCGCCGAAGTAAGGCTGGAGGAAGAATTGTTTTAAATGAATTAATTATCGACAAGGAATGTCAGGAAGAGGAAATTTGAGAGGCCGCAGCTGGCTGCCAGGTGGGTTCTCTTTCTTCTCTAATTGATCAGATTTAGTTTTCTGTGGTGAATTTCCAAATAATAGGCAAGCGTGGTGAGGCTCGATAATTGCCTCGCCTCAGTATTCTTAATCGTCGCAATCGATTCAGTGATTTTGTACTCGACATGAACGGGCTCGGTCCAACAGGACAGGATTTAGATCTCTAAAACGCCAGCTCTTAGCTTAATCAGTGTAGATGCCACGCGCGTCACGCGTCAAAGATGGCGGTAGTCTGGTCGTCTGACAAAGGCCAGTAGGCTGTACTGCGAGGGTTGGTTCAATGAATTATGTTTATCACACGCGTGAGTAGAGACTTATGGGAATGAGATGATTGCTCTTGATTGATTCTGAAATCGGTAGAATCTGTGTTCATAATTTGTGTCATTAAGCCGGCAAGCAAATAGCGTGGTCTTGTGCTAACACAGTAATGGGTGACTTTTTACAACACACCTTTGGTAGTTTGAGGGTAGAAAACTACCTGGTGCCCTTCTTGCGTTTGACAAGAAATTCAATCTCGAAAAGTATTCGTAGCAAATTGATACATAATTGATAATAGCAAAAAGAGCGTTAAAGTATGTATGCATGGATGTATGAACGTATTTCTGAGAGCACGATAACTCTTGGAAAATCAAATCTATATGCTTGGCCTCTGTTAGTCTATCATTTTCAGAAAATGAAGGTCATGTTCGTTAGCCAGCTATTCTGGATAAGAATTCAAAAAGTTGGAGCATTTTGAAATATTTTGGGACTTTTTTCTTCAAGACTCGAAAATCTCAAGTACGACTTTCTGTTGTAAGAAATAAGTGAAATAATTTTTCCGATTGATTTTTTTCATGAAGAAAAATTGTCAAAGTTAGGACATTCTCGAAATTTGATAGGACAAATAGTTTCTGCTTCATTGATAGAAAACCATATTAGAAAAGAAAAAAATTAATTTTTGGACAATGGACACAAGCTCTGGAGAAAGCAAATAGACACAAGTTCTTTACCAGAAAAATATCTTTGAATGTGCAACCAATCTCTTTTTACACTATATGTAGTTGTCATTTCAATCAGGAAAAATAACTATAAAAAGGAAATTTCTGAAAGAATGATGAAGGCTAAGACAAGAGATTGATAGAGAGAAGTTGATCACACGAAAGAGAGCTATAAATTTGTTATCATTTTTCCCATGAGACGCGTAGTTTTTGTTCCAATCGTAAAAAATAAAATGAAACATTACAAAATCAAATTTTGAAAAAGGTACACATCGTATGAGAAAAAAAGAAACAAAACTCCTCTACCCTTTCGGACAATTTTGATCGAGTGCCCAGTACGAGACGCACCATAAGAATGTATTCGTTAAAGCAGGAGAAGCTTTAACAAGAGAGAATTCCCAATCATCAAAATAGATTAGTCGACAGTTTACTTGCCTAGATTCAAAAGCTTCTTATACAAATGCAGGCAAGTACATAGGCGGAGCGCGAGGTGGGTTTATTATCTAGCGCGAAGCACGAGATCCGACAGACGTGCGCTCTAGGTTAGACATGTATTAGGAGTAACTGCTCATACTCCATGTATTTTTAAACATACTCCTCCATTGGTTTATCCACTCAAGTAAATCACTTTACTTTACAATAACTTGCTCGAAAAACTGTCATTAACAATAATAAATGATTGATTCAATCAAAAGTTCTCCGTTCATTTCACAGAAGAGAAATTGAGCAGCGTCAAATTATCGAGTTTGATAAATGTGAGCTCGTATAGGATTCAAAAAAGGGTCAGAGAGGTTGTACACTGTGAATGTATGTTCTTGAACTAGAAAATTCAAGCCTATGCATGTTCAAGGTAAGGGACTGCAGGTAAGGGGCTGTACTTGAATTAGGTGACGCGTTTTTCTTCTGTTTACACCGTTGCATCTCTTTTGACATCCCGGCATTTTTATTTTCGTCTTTATTCAAACAAAAAAAAA
This sequence comes from Neuroterus valhalla, assembly GCA_011762715.2. Taxonomy (NCBI): domain Eukaryota; kingdom Metazoa; phylum Arthropoda; class Insecta; order Hymenoptera; family Cynipidae; genus Neuroterus; species Neuroterus valhalla. The sequence goes on from WSXT02210167.1 coordinate 11,163, forward strand.
GTGCGTTACGTAACTTGAGTACTACCCTTCAGATGTAGTTGGAATAGGGTCTGATATTTCATTCTCTGGAAGTCGAAAATTTAAAGTATGTAGTGTTAATTCAAATAGCATCAAAGTAGGTTTCAAAAAAGAGTTGAAGGTTCAGAGTAGGTTCTAAATTTTGACGCAATATAGCTATAATTGAATAAAAGTAGTTACCTCCATGATGATGAGATCGTAGCTTGGATTATTAGGAGGATTTTTTATAATCCGTTGCATTCTTTCATGAGACATCAAGTTACAAGTATCAAGTCCTAACAAGTTTTGGGAAGTTTTCAGGGAGTCCCCAAAGACATCAATTGATTCTTGAATTGAACTGAACACGCTTTTAGGAGCATCCATATTCAGAGTTGCCAAATTGAGAATCGTTGTATAATTTGTAGGTGCATCTTTGGGTTCAAAATGTGAAATAACGTCCACTTGATGGCCTCGCTTTGCCAAACCCTTCATCAGTGATTGAAATAAAATGTTATGGCTTATGTATCCTAGCGGGATTACACCTAGGATTCTGTATGCACCAATTTCTGTTGTCAGAAACAATGTTAATAAAATCACATAAAACCGGATAGAATTCATCTTTATTCTTAATTTCGATATGAGAAATAGTACTTTGGAGTTTGAAGTGAACGTGTCTTGTTAGACTGCTTAGAACTATACTGAGTCAAGCAATGACGAATTTTAGTCATTCTAGTGTTATGCATGTATATTAAGTGTCAATATTTTAAGGGGAAGATAGTGATTCTAATTTTTTTTCATTTTAGGAAAAATTAACATGATATCATAATTATTCTGCACGTGCTGAATTAAATTTACTTTAGAGATGCTTGCACATGAATAATCTTATGGTAGATTGTATAACCTTCTCTTTAAATGACCCAGCAAAACGCACTGGTTGGACTAAGCAGAAGTGGACACTAGTTTCACTCCATTAAAATTTCACTAACAATATTGGAAGTATCACTTATTAGCAGTGAAATAGTGGGAAGAGGAGAAGTAGTCTTGGACTTGGAGATGAGACTTGGAGAAGACTGAATGATATGAGGATGAACGAACTAAGGGGAGATGGTATTGGACGAGATAAGGAAAGCGAAACAGGAATGAGGAAAATGGAAAGAACCATGTAAAGAAGAGAAAGAGATGGTTTGGAGCGAATTGGAAAGCATATAGAACATATAGAGTGGTTATAGGGGAAAAGGAAGAGGGAAATAAAAGTGTTCAGAGAAAGAAAAGGCAAACTAGAAGTATAGAAAGAAGATACTGAAAAAGAGGGAGGGGGGATCGGAGAAGCAAGAGTGCCTGGGGTGAGTGTGCATAATAGAAGGTTGTAAAAGACTGATTGCGGTGGAAAAGGAGTAGGAGGAGAAGACAAGGTATACGATAAATGGAATATAATAGTTGGAAACATGATCGTGTACACTGGGAAAGGAAAGGAAGATATTGAACCTGATGAAATGATGATGGAGTTTGGTTGCCAGGTCACAGTAAAATTAGGGAGTGAGGAGTAAGGAGAAACGGTAGGAAGGTATGTAGAAGAGGGGGTTGTTGGGCGGAAGCCATGAGCTGAGAGGAATAGAGAAGGTCGTGTCAGGATAACGAGAGACAAAAAGGGGGGGGGGGTAATAGAAAGTTCTGCATTTGAGGGAATCAGTAAGAATTCTAGAGACTAAAATAAATAATATGTCAGATAGAAGGTTGGTCTGAGGGAAGGGGGTTGGAAGGGTTTAAAACGACAAGAGGAATCGAATGTGTTATAAGAAGAAGTGGAAAGGCATAGAAAGAATATTATCAAGGGGATGTGCTCAGAAGGCGCAAGCAGCGGATAATAATCACGTTAGAGGAAGTAAAGGTAGCATGGTAGTAGGGGAGAGATGGAATATTCTGGTAGATGGAAAAATGGTGGGACACAGGAGATAATGACGGGAGAATGGCGATGAGAAAAAAATTAGAACAGTGGTTAAGGTGTTACGTGCTTGTACAGCAGAAGTAAGGAGAAAAAGGATTGGAAAGGATGATTGAATTCAAAGAAAAAGAGAGGAGAAACAGATGCTGATAGGGAAATACTTGAGGGATAAGGGAGAGAAGGTCTTTTTGAGAGACCCGAAACATATGGAAATAGATCGGAAGGTAAGGTGACGCCTGAACTTGTTGGATCAGTTAGGATAGTTTATATTCAACAACAATACCAAGAGGGAAGAAGAAGGGAAACTGACGTCCACAGGTGAGGGGCACGCCTTCATAGGTTTGATTCCACCAAGAGAAAGAATGGATCCGCTAATCATAATATTGAAAGTGAGCAATCACATAGGCTCCGAGAACTTTTCGGTGATAAAGACATTAAATTGTGAAGGGCGTGATAGAGGAGTAAGAAAACAAGTGCGGGAACGAAAATTGAAAATAGGGAGTTAAACGGAGAATAAGCCCTTGAAATGGAGGGGAAAACTAAAAACAAGGAGAAAAATGGCAATGAAGAGAGAGGTATGGATACGCGTCAAGAAGAATGCAAAAAAATAATGGATGAGGCGAGGGAAGAGGCTAGGTCAAAAGTAGATGAAGGGAAGGGGAGAGAGGAATCATAGAATCAAAGGTAGGAATAAGAAGGGTGTAAGCAAATAGAAAAAAGAGGTAATCGTAGTGGGAAAAGGTTTGAGATCGAGAATGAGGTGAAGGAAGGGACGGATTGAGAAAGAATAAACATGGAAAGAGGTGGGAAGCAGGACACAAATAAGGTATTTATATAAGGACTTTAAACCACTTTAAAAAACTATGGAGACTGTATCACAGTTTATTCATATTCAAGAAGCAGAGCTTGATTGGTGGTTTCGTCTTTAGCAAAAAGTATTCCAGGCATGAAAAGTTGTGTATTTTTTGCTTTTTTTTCAATAATATTACATTGTATATTGCCATTGTAAGTAACAGATGAGAAACCTGATTGGTCTTTCTCCAAGATGGGCATGGGGAATTCAGTTCTGATCCTCTTAACGCATTCTATGCGCTTGGAAACGATAAATTGTATAAAGTGCTAATAGAAAACATAGTAACAAAAATCCATACACATCAAGCAGTTCCACTTGCCACCAGTGCAGGTCCAAGGCTCGTGATCTTAGAGGTCCTGCTCCATTCCTTATCACATATTCTATCCAAAAGATTGCTGTTTTCATTGGACTCAGCGGTCTGTCTCGGAAAAGGCGTGAAAAATATTCTGCAGCTTCTCTAAAATTAATAATATATCAAGTCCTTCTTCCACTCCCTTCACTTTCTCCTCACTCGTTCTCACTATTTCTACTCTCATCATCCCCTCCACCAATTAAGTCCCCTTTCTAACTCCACCTTCTGTCATCTCTCCTTACTCTTTATCAATTCCCCTCATTTCCCCTCACTTTCTCATGCTTCCTTTCTTCCATGCGACGAACAATACTATAACCAAAAGTCTATTTTCTACCCGGGACGACAAATGACTTGCAGATATATTTGTTATCTTTACCTGTATTTTGTATCGTATAATATTTTAGTAAGTGCCTCAGTAAAATTTTCTTCTGTAATTTTCTCGTAATCCAATCCAACACCCATATTTTTATTAACTAATATCTCTATGTTTTGATGTTGATCTGCAAACAATGGAAGTCCAATGACGGGGGTCGCGAAATGAACAGCTTCTTCAACACTATGGAGGCCGCCGTGGGTTATGAAACCCAGTGTGTTATTGTGACCTGAAAGATGGATTTTACTTATAAATTTAGAAAAAGTTTCGGAAATATTATGGCCTAAGATGAGGGTTCCGGTGTGGGCTTAAAAGAGGAAGGTCTGCAGCGCAAGATAGATTGGAACTGAAGAATGTGAAACTTTGTTCAAAAATATCGTTTAATAAGGTGGGAGTGGTCGAGGAGCCAGATGATATTTACTAGGAGTGTCCTGAACCCTGCTCTAGGGTTCGATGAACCCCCTATTAGGGGTACTTCTGACAGGTCCTGTTTCCAGAATACGCCATGGTCTTTGGATATACATAGATGGTGCGTTAATTGCATGACATAAAGCAAGGTCCCTCTATTTGGTGGGAATATGCGAGCAGATATCTCGGTTTCAAAACCTATGCGCCAAGTAGAGATAAAATGCACGCTGTCCCGGCTTGGCATGTAAATATAGTCAGCTGACTCAAGAAAAGAACATGCACGTATTTATGACCTGAACTCGGAATAATACAGATCAGTGGTCATAATATATACCACGTGACATGATAGGCTGCTTTGGATGCATTCAGGCCACCTGTATGTATAGAGTTGTGGTTTGATATTACAAGATGCAAATAACGCACCTTGCGATGCCTGTACAGACTATGGCGTATGATCGACAAAGCTGTGAAAAATTCCGTACCCCAATTTTCGGGGACTCAGAACCCCAACTGGGTAGCATGAACACCACCTAGGGTACTTTCCGTTGCAGGTAGCTGGTACCCTAAAACGGGTGTTCCGTACACACTTTGTTTTCGCTGTGGGGCGTCTACATTTTTTTAGGGGTTTCATTAAGAGGCACGGTCATGGTAAGAATGCGTGGTAATTCAAGCCAATAAATAAATATAAAAAATTTACTCAGAACAGCTACTTGGGGAATCCAAGACATTGTCTTTACGTTCTTTGGAAGTCCTGGCGGAAGGTGTTTTCCTTTTGCTGTTTTGATTAAAAATCGTATCGGTGAGAATTTGGCAAATGAAGAGTACATTGATAGTATTGTCTCAATTGGAAATGATTCTAATGTAGCAGCAGTTCCCAATGAAAAGTACACTACGCCATCTTTGCTCTTATTCATCCATTTCTCGAGTCCCTTAAAAAAAGTTAGTTGCATAGGTAAGGTGGAAATAGTACATAGTAAAGCATATATTTTGAATAAGTATAATCTTATTACTGGGGTGAAATCAGGATGTTCCCCTTCAAGGTGCAGTCCTGCTGCTTCAATAAAAGCTGCCGTCGTTGGCCTTATACCCTGTATGCTGTGATGTGTATTTATTATACTCAAGGCCACCATTTTTTCAGCCTCTCTGACCGAGGGAATATCTGGTCTCAAATATTTTCGAATGAGTTCCGTTTGCTTTTCAGTTATAGAGTAATACCTGTATATTTCAATCAAGCTTCCTACGGTGTTTGAAAGCCGGTCCAAGAATGTTTTGATCTCAGTTTTTCCTAGCAAATGCTTCGCAGAAAAAGCTGTAGATAAAGGGTTCCCAACAAATCGTGAAACAAATGCGAGTTCTTTACTTGCAGTTATCGTTATTAGGGGTACATTGAAGAATGGACCTAAGGCGTACAAACAACCTAATCCTTCACCCTGAAAATGAATTACAACACTATCTCTGAATCCCATATCTTGAATCGGCGATTATTATATTTCATAGATGCATTGAGACTTGGATTCAAAATTGATTACCTCTATGATGATAAGATCATACGGCGGATTTTTGGGAGGATTTCGGAGTACATCTTGGAACTTCTTATGAGACAAAAGTGCACAGGCAGACATTCCATATTCTGCGAATGCGGAAATGTCGTTCAATTTATTCCTTGTTTCTTGAATCGTCTCAAATTGTGTTTCAATATGTACGACGTCTAGATCAGCCAAATTAACTATGGTTTTATAATTTTCTGGAGGGTTCACCAACTCATAGTGTGAAATAACGTCCACTTGATGGCCCTGTTTTGCTAAACCTTTCAACAAAGTTTGAAACAGCATATTATGGCTTTTGAAGGCCCAAAGAAATATACCCAAAATCCTGTGCGCATCAGTTTCTGTCATGAAGGAGATTATTAATATTATCAGGCATTTAGTATGATTCATGTCGTAATATACTTTGAGAACACGTGTTTCAAGCCAACTTTTCCGCTACACTGCACACACACAAATAAAAAATGGGACTATTCTGCAGATAATTTCCGCACTCCATTGAGCCTTTCTGTTGATAGGCAGTCTTGAATTTGCAAATCTCAGTTATCTTGGAGATATGCATAAATGAATATTTACTATCATGTTTTACATTCGTGATGAAATGGGAATGATACTAGGGCGTTGGATAAAATCAGCACTGCAGAATTCAGCATTTGAGAGTAAAGAAGCACTCGTTATTTGAATTAACTTGGAATGTGAAAATAAGAGGTATCTGTTACATGCAAACACACACACACATTTACAATAAGCCTAATCCTTACAAATTTAGGGGATTAAGTATCGATAAGACATGAAAGATGGACTGCGGATAATGGAAATTGTGATAAGCCTAATCTCTTTGCAACTGAATCTTGAGATAGATAAATAGATAAATGATTATTCTTTAGCTTATTGGCCTCGCATAATTGACTTTCTTACACTCCCATGTTTCACAACAATTTGTATATCAAATACGTAACTCTCACATCCGTCCACACTTTATACACTATCATTTATCCATACCTTAGTACTATGACCGTTCGCTCTCATTGCCTTGCCTTCCTTGCTTCGCCTTGCACGCATTTTCCTCCATTTTGCCAGCCTCGAATTGACCAACTCTGCCTCCGCGGTTCCTACCAATTCCTTATCTTATATGCCTTATTTGCTATTCCTTATCTACTATTTACATGATTAATATCTTCCTCACATCTACTTCTTCTCCTCCTTACACAACTATCTCCATTTCTCCTCCTCCTCCCTTCTCTTCCCCTCCATCTTGCCCAACACCCCCTTTGCGCATGCAATCGCCCTTTTCTCCTCTTCTTCATGCAGTATTATTACCATGCTGATTCCACTTATCTCTACCTCCTCGAATTCTCCCAACCAGTGTTTCACTTTTGCATGCACCTTTCCACACAACTCGCACTTCCGCTTCTGCTGCGGAAGCCAGAACCTGTTAGCGCCCTCAATGCTTCGACATCTCATTCTCGCTATCATTTCCTGACTTCCTTTGTCTCCTCTCTTAAGCAAATACCGCACTCTCAATCGGCCTAATCCATCCATATTTCTCATTATACCTTAACTCTCTTATTTTCTTCTCCCCTTCTGCCTTCTTTCTCTCCATGCCGTTCCTCTTAATCATCTCATACACCTTTCTTCTCTTCTCATGACTTCTTCCCACTTCTTCCTCATGGAGACTATTTTTTCGATATACCTTTCTCTTTCATCCTCTATCTCTCCCTCTCTTCTCCACGAAAACTCCTTCATCAGCCTACTTTCCCCTTCTCACATGAATTTCTCCTCATACTTACACGCCCGGCTACCTGTCAAAATCGCCAAACTTGTTCTCGTTTTATCCCTTCTCACAATACAACTAGGTGTACTTCTATTCAACCCCAGTGTCCATCTGATGTACCTTTCCTGGACCCAATTTACCTCTTCGCTCTCCTTGCACCCCAAAACCTCTACTCCATACAGTGGGACGCTCATAACTAGGGAGTCAAACAGTTTCATTTTCCTTTCAAAGTCATCTGCATACAACCTCTTTCCCCATCCCCATACCTGCCTCATCAGAAGATTTACCCTCCTTACCCTTTCCTTTATGTGCACATTTACTCTTCCATTCCTTCGAAATAGGAATCCCAGGTATAGGAACTCTTTCACCTCCTGCACCACCGTCCCTTTTGCTCCCTCACTTCTTGCCCGTAACGTTATGTAATCTGCATACGCAAGTGACCAAATTTGAACCCTTCCTCCCCTTCCTCCCCCAACTATTCCTCCCTCTAGCTTCCTCTCCCTCTTAGGGATTAGGATCGTGAAAAGCATTGGGCTGAGCGGACATCCTGTCCTCAACCCCCTATCCATCCAAAAACCCTCTGAAATCGTGTCCATTCCTCTTACCCTGTCTTTCGTCTCCTTATACATATTTCCACTGATGGGAAAGAACCTTTTAGATCTACGAAAAACGACTACACTTTTGACCCCTCCTTTACTATTTCTCTATCCACCACGTGCTGCAAAATAAAATATCGTCTATAGTGCTCCCACCTGCTCTGCATCCCGCCTGAGTCTCCGGCAAGATGGCTTTCCCCTCGGTATCCTTCCGTAGCCTCGCCGCTAATACCATTGCGTACACTTTGTACACCGTGTTCATCAATGTGATTATTTCATAGTTTTCCTGTCTATCCTTATTTCCCTTCCTTAAACAGTGGCACTATCAGCCCCTCCCACTACTCTCTTGGAAATTCCTTACCCCTGCATACCTTCTTAACTTCTTCTTATATCCTGTCTCTAACAGTCAGTGTTTTAAAAATCCACGCTCCGTTTTGCACTCCGTCCACGCCTTCGACCTTTTTAATTTTCTCATCTGTAACTCTATCTTTTCGTCACTTTACTCTGAACCTCCCTCCCCTCTTGTTCTTCTACTTCCCTTACCTATCTTCCGTTCGTCGGAGCCCGGAAATGAGTCTTCGAAAAATTCTCCCCATTCCTTACTTCCTATCTTCCCACTTATCGCCGCCCTGCGCTTATTAAACCAATTCGAAGGGCTCCACGGCCAAACCATGAAAGTCCACCGGGACAAATTTTTCAGGAGAAGGAAAAAACCTTCTCAAAAATGGAATTCTTGGAAAAAAAGGAAAATGAAAAAGCACATTTGAGATTCGATGGAGCTCTACAGATCTCAATAAACAGAATTCTGAAAAAGGTAATACTTTTCGAGATAAATATCGAGATTTCTCATTAGTGTAGGGTTTTCGATCTGGATGTAGATGGACAGATGTTGTTTCCATCTTTTACCCACTGAGAAACCACCATCTTTTTCTTGGTATGATTCACCCTGGAACCGTTTTCGCATTTCTTTAGGGGGTACCGTTTTCTCGGCTGCTAAGGTTCTGCTGCTTCTCTGTTTTCGTGGTCCTCTATGTCCTAACCATTATGTACGCGTCGTCCTGAGCAGCGCGACAATTTTATTCCCTGGGATCGCGCCGGCCTAGGATATCTTTGTTGGGCACGGTTGACTCCTCTGAGTGCTGTGGATGATATCCTTGGGTAGAATAATTCAACTCGAACTTCTTCTCGGCTTCCTTTTTCAAGTTCCTTCCCGGAAAATTGCGTCTCTTTAAAGCACATGAGTTGCGATATTACCAACAAAAGCTGCTACTGTATCTTTGATATGATCACTTGCTACTTCAATGGTATCAAATACAAGATACATAATACAGGATATAGTAACAAGATACAAGATACAGAAAGCCAACGTTGCTACATTCGAAATGGTTTTATATTTTTTTACGTATTTATGGATTCTTAGTCACTGATAATGTCAACGCTTCTTGAAGCGTCTTCGCAGATGACGATTTCTTCTTGAATTAAAATAAACATGACATTGGGAGCTCATAGGCTATGATTTGCCGAACCCTTTATCAGCAATAGAAATAAAGTATCACGGCTTATGTATCCCATACGGAGAACATCCATAATTCTGTATGAACCAATTCCTGTTATAAGAAAAAATAATAATAAAATAACGAAATACTGAGTGGAGTTAATCTTCGTTCTCAATTTCACTGTGAAGAAGAAATTTTGAGGTTAAAAATGAACGTGTTGCGCTAAACTATTCAGCATTGTACTAAGTTAGGCTATCACGAATTTCAGTAATCCTAGCCATATGCATATATGCTAAGAGTCAATATTCAGAGGCATATATAGTGATTGATATTTTTTATCCTAGGAAGAATGTTCATACTATCATAATCATTATAATACGTTGTAGGATGTGATGTGCATTCATTCTGCTTGAAGTCACCATTCCTTAAGCTCATCTTACTGGGAGAATATTTGGTCTTAGGTATCTTTGAAATTATTTCCCTTTTCTCCTCCGTTATAGAATAGTATGTGTTCACTTCAACCAAGCTTTTTTAGCTATCATATATTCTATCATATTTTTTTATCATATATTCTGCAAAAAAGCTGTAGATAAGGGGTTTCATATAAATCGTGACACAAAAGAAAGTTCTCTACTCGCAGTTATTGTTTTAAAAGGTAGATTGGAAGATTGACCTGAGGCAGGGAAACAATCTAATCCGTCACCCAGTAAAAGAATATGAAATTTTTTCCAAGTCATATTCCTTGGTTCAGAAATTATAATATTTTATAAATTTATCTTGACTTATATTCAAGAATAATTACGTCTATGATGATTCATTCCTTGTTCAGCACCGTAGCGAGGGTCTCGGGGGCCTTGGTGAAAGATTTCCTGAGGGGCCCTTGAAAATGAATTTTTAAAAAAATAATAAAAAATAAAAAAAAGTGATTCCAAAGCCTGTTCGAAGTCCATAAGAAGAAGGTTCAAATGGCATAAAAGCTTATCAAAGATCTTTTATAGTTCATACTTTGAAATGATTTCTTTAAAAAAAAGAAAAATCTTCGGGGGCCCCTGAGAGCCGGGGGCCCTGGTGCACCGCACCGCCTGCACATGTCTAGTTACGGCGCTGCCTTGTTTCTTGAATCGTCTGAAGCTTCGAAAAAACGTGCTGTGAATCGACGAATCCGCTACACTGCATACGTACGAATACAAAATTGAACTATTCAACAAATATTTAATATTCACATTTGAATCTTACAGTATTGCAGAGTCAGTACATGAGCTATTACAGATATTGGTGAATAGTAATTTGCCTAATCTCTTTTCAATTGAATTTTGATATTTTTCCTCAAAAGCTTTCTAAAAACAATTTTGGGAAGAATTGAAATTACATAGAAAACTAAAATTACACAGAATAACAAAAATCCATAAACATCCAAGAGTTCTGCCTGCCACCAATATAAACCAAGAGCGGGTGAGCGTAAGGATTGAGCTCCATTCCGTATGATGTATTCTATCCAATAGATAGCTGTTTTCGTAGCAGAAATTGGACGGTCCCGAAAAAGTCTTGAATGATAATTTGCCGCTTCTCTGAAATAAGAAACTCATTACGTATTTTCACCCAATGTTAGAAACTATGGATCATAAAGCCCATTTTCAACAGGTTTTCTGTCCGCATTCAATTATGGAGCATATGAGTTTCATTTTACCTATACTTGGGATTTTTCAATATTTTCCTGAATGCCTCATCCAGAGAATTCTCTGTGATTTCTTCATGGTTCAATCGAATGCCCATCCTTTTACTAACTAATGTATTAACATTTTTATGCTGGTCAAAGAATAATGGTACACCAATCACAGGAACTCCGAAATAGACCGCTTCCTGAATACTATGAACACCGCCATGTGTGATGAAGAGTTTTGTGTTAAAATGTCCTATTACATGATCGGATTCGAATTATTTAAGATTAAAATTAAAAAGTGCTTTCGATTGAAGTCAAAGATTGAAGAGTGAGAGCATGGTAAAATAAAAGTACACAGAAAAACAGATCCTGTAAAAAATACTGATTCACTTCGGAGAATGAGAATGTACCTCCAACCAAGTTACAATTTCACACCCAAAGTATCCTCATTTCGAAGAAAAAATCTTTTTGAGACCCTACAAATGTAATGCATTGAGACTTACCCTGTGGTTTTTCTGTATATTACAATATCATTGATTTTACTAAAGAATAATAATTTACTTAGGACAGCTATCTGGGATATCCATGTCGAAGTCTTGACATTCTTCGGAAGTCCGGGTGGAAATTTTTGCTCATCTGCTTTGATTAAGAGCCTGGTTGGTTGAATTTTCGAGAATGAGTTATACATTGCTATGAGTTGTTTATTTGGAAGTGATTCGAATGGCACTAAAGTTCCGAATGAAATGTAGACGACTCCACTTTTACTTTCATCCATCCATTGTTGCATCTCCTTGAAAAATATCATCAGAGTAATTGAATCATATCGGGAAACATTAATTTTTTGATAATTCTATTTTTCTTTGAACAATAAATTCTTGTGACTTTGAATAGCTGGCTCAGATTTAAAAGAAACAATTCCTTAGTTCAAAAAAGATTCCCACAATCTGTTTGTTTACCTTACTGCTTAGCGCTTTCTTGAAGCAACTTTTAAATACAATCGATGTTATTTTCCATAGATGCATTTCTTACCTTGGTGAGAGTAGAGTTATCCTCTTCTATATGTATTCCTGCAACTTCTATGATAGCAGGCGTATTTGGCCTGATTCCCTGAAGTGTGTAATGAGAATTTACTATACTCAAAGCTACAGTTCTTTCAATCTCTCTAATTGTTGGCAAATCAGGACTTAGAAACTTCTGCATTGCTTCAGTTTGGGATTGTTCAGTACCAGAGAGAAATCTTTGCAAGGCTACTTGAGTTTGTACAGTATTTTGCAAACGATCCCAGAATGTTTTTATCTCTGCTTTCATCGTAAATAAGGATGAGAAAAAAGCAGTCGAGAGTGGATTTCCAATTTGTTGACTTATCCATGGGAATTCTAAGGTAGGAGTGACAGTTATTATAGGCACATTGAAGACTTGCCCTAGTCCGTTGAAACAACTCATCGTGTACCCCTGAAAAAATGTATAATTTATATGATTATTGAAAGATTAGGCCGAATCTCTTTCGGAGTAAGCGTGAATCTCCGACACAGACTGCCGATCAATTGTTTTAGCAATCACCCCTGGTATAGAGATTCACAAAGCCATAATTTTAATCCACCGAAGAAATCTTATCACGTGGGTATATAAGGAACTAAACTCTTCAATCCTGAAGATTTACTTTTCTTCACATAACCGAGTATCCCTCACACATTTCTATCCTTGCATCATCTTTTGCTCCCTTTACACCCATTCATTTTTTTACGCAACTCGTTGTGTTTCGGCGATTCTCTATTCCTCTCGTCTCAAGCATCTCATTCGCACCTTTTTAACCATTCTTCTTTTTTTCTGTCTCTGTGAACGCCATAATATGCCGTACCAAAGTACAGTTGCTGAATTGATCGTTTTCTATCCTTCCTTACAACATGGTCAAACCATCTCCACTGATTTCTTTTACACTTGTCAAACAATGTCTCTGTCTTTCCAGCTTCTTTGAAAACCAACTAATTGCTAAATTTATATATCATCGTTTTACCAAGAATATTCTATAAATTTCATGTCAACTGCTTCCATTTGGCTCCTACCATTTCTTATACGTTATGGTCTTCGTACCATACGGCACAGAAGGCGCGAATCAAAAAATCATGTATGGTAATTTTAGCCCTCTTCTTTACAATTTTACTCCTAATGATTGGTCGTACTCTACTGATAATTCTTCCCATAAAACTTTAAACAAAATTACTCCGTTTTATTTTATTATAATTTCTCATCGCTTATTCTCAATCATTAGGAATTTCTCTGTTTACAGCACATATATCTTCAAATTGACTCAGCCACGCAAGAAATATCTCCCGCTGCTCTAAAAATCTCAGTTGTATCTCCTCTTCTTCAATTATATCCTTGCTTGCTACGACTTTCTTAGTTGCTTTTCGCTGTTTATCTTTTCAGTGATTTTACTTCCGATTTCTTCCATCGTCCCTGAGACCCGTATCATTCAAGATCCTCATTCACGTTCTTTTTCGCTTTAATCGTCACACCAATTCTATTATCCCACCAAGTCGCCACTGTGAATAGGCCAGCGCTAAAGAAAGCCAAGACGCGAGGACAGGATCCCGAACCTGCGGGCGCGTGTTCGATGATGGAGGCTCCAACGAACGTGCAGAAGAAGGTGATGAAGAAAAGAGCGGTCCAAAAACGAGCTCGCCCCGAGACAGTCCTCAAACCGTCCGATGGTTCAAGCTACGCTCAGGTTCCCCGAAACATCAAGAGTACGGTGTAAAAGTCAGGGGTGTTCGGAAAACACGGGACAGACACATCCTCAGAGAGAGGGAAACGAGGAAGCAGGCAGAACAAAACTGTCCTCTGCCATCAGGGAGGCAGTTGACACCGGGGGAAGAGTTCGTGAACTCTTCCTTCAGGTCGAGGTCGAGGTCCTTGACCTTGACGAGCTAAAGGTAGCGACATTGTCGATGTGATTGAGAAACACTTTGGCGTAGAAACGAAAGGCGACGAGGTGAAAGGCTTTCAGGGGTCATCTGAAGGCCTTCGTTAAGCTGAACGGAGACTTGGCCACGAAGCTATCACGCACAGGCCATCTCGAAGTTGGTTGCGTGTCTTGTCGTGTTAGAATGTAGGTAGAGGTGACCCGGTGCTACCGCTGTCATGGCTAGGGCCATATCGCAGCGGGTTGCATTGGACCCGACAGGAAGACGAAATGCTGGAGGTGCAGAAAGAGGGACATAGGTCCGCGGAGTCCACAAGTACTCCGCACCGCTACCTCTGCGCCGCGAAAGACGAAGGTCCCCGGATTGACCGTCCCCCGGGAACCGCAAGATGAAGGGTGTGCCGAGAGGCGACACCTGAGTTAAAGCCTTGGAGTACTCTACAGTAGGACCCTGCCAAGGTTTCGAAGGCCGACAAGCCCGTTGTGCGACAATGTCGCGCTACTGAGGACGATGCGCACATTTTGGTGGTGTCAGAAGCAGGATATTGATAAAGTATAACTAGGCAGAGCAGGGAAAAGCTGGAGTACGGCATATAGGCCTTATTTCCATTTCCCTGAAACAATGCGGAAGCGGATTCCAAGGAAATAAGTTGGCAGGAGGGGAGCGGTTTTAGTCAGTGGAAATCCGACCCTACCCAACCTTAGAATCGCCTACTCATCGTAGGCGATTGCCAGGTTGGGTCACTAATGCTAGATTTCCTCCCTCTATACAAAAAAATTATCCCAATGAGCAGATTCAGCCTCTAATCCTTCAGCAAAAGTACCACATTCTTCTATACACCTTCTTTTTTTCTATTGCCTGTTATATCTTCCAGCTTTCTGTTCAATGACATGGAAATATAATCAGCTATTCAGGATGTGCACTTCTGGCCTCTGATAATTCTCTGTTATGACTCGCATCTGCTCAGATCAGATATCAGTTCCTTTCCGTAGCTATCCTCAATTTTCGTACTTTTTTTGAACTGTAAGGAAGTGATCCGTCCCTCATTCAGAGCCATTTTGTTTCTTGCATCTTTCACTGGTCTTCCAAGTCTAATGTCCGCTACAACAAAGTCAATTATACTGTGGCTCATGCTCTTGTGCCTAACATAGATGGGTATTATTTCATGCCTGAACCAAGTTTCTATTATGAACAAGCATTTCTCTGAGTATTACCCGATAAATTCATACCCATCACCAATCGTTTACATGTATATGAGAGTACCGAGTACCCTGTCGGTACCTTCCCGTTGCACAGCAGCCCAGCCATTGATATCTTTGGGCATAATGATTCTTTTGCAAAGATCGCAAGTACCGATATTATCATTCAAGAAGTCTGAAAAGTTTATTCCCTACCAGTGCCACATGTCGTGATATAAATAGCTTTCTGATCCTCACACTTATTAGAACCCATAATAATATGATTGATTATCTATTTGGCCAGAGTTTGAGCTTATTTATTATTGGGATTCCGAATCTTTTCCGATTGTTTCACAAGCATTCGAACCCGAAGTCGATATTCTTTGTTTGGAATTTACTCGAGCACATGCCTTCTGTCAACATAAGTGTCAATCCTATCTAAGGCTTCATTTTCACACTGGACCGCCAAATGAAGATTTTTTGATCGGTGATCTTCCTGGAACTTTGATTCCCGACAAGAGGGGATAACGCGCGAAAAATTTTGTCTCCATCAATTAGTCTTAAAGAATGAGGGAAGTCTTTATGCTTCTGCAGTTAAGCCTTTGAGGAGGAAAAAGACCGTCTATTACTAATTTCAGAGAGTTCCAACATTACTAAAATTTGACTAAGTCACCGTATATTTTTCAATGTTTTTAAACTTTCCAAAACCGCATATTTTGCTGATACTTCGACCATCCGACAGTGTTCAAGTTACAAAAAGTCAATTAGAGTGAATCAAGTCTCACAGTTTTTTTTACCTACTATGCGGATTCTATTTCATGAAATTAATTACCTGCACAATGATGATGTCATATGATGGGTCTTTTGGAGGATTCTGAATAAAAGCTTGCATCTCCTTCTGGCCTAGGAGTTGGCACGTGTCTATTCCAAAATCTTTCATGAAAAATCTAAGTAGGTCTTTGTTGAGCAAATCCACTGCGTTTTGAATTGTATCGAATTTTGACGTTGGATGCGAAAAGTCTAATTTTGCCAAATTGATGATCGTTTTATAATTTTTTGGTGGATTTGATGGTTCATAGTGACTGATGACATCAACTTGGTGCCCTTTTCTTGCCAAAGCTTTCATTATGGCTTCGGAAAAGATGCTGTGGCTTCGACATGCCAAAGGAAAAACACCTAATACTCGATAAGAATCAACTTCACTCAACACGAGAAACAGTAGCACTACCACAAGATGATTGATTAAATTCATCTTGGATATACTGAAAACGAAATTGGGAACTTATACGATTTTTGATTGTCAACTTTTATAAAGCAAAACTGCAAGTTTAAGATCAAGATATCTGCTTAAAAGAACTGCAGGTTTTAAACTAAAGATTCCACTCTACTAGACCTCAGGGTACAGTATGACTTCACACAATGAGGTTTTCAAATCAATTATATAGTACATGAATCTACGACGTGTTGCATAACTAACGATCCTTTGTGTGTGCACAGATAAGGGGCCATCCATAAATTACAAAGAAATTTTTCTCTTTTGCGAAAAACGATTGGGAATGTTTATTTTTATTTTTACCATGCATGAATATCATTAAGAAAGTGGTTTGTGAATCATAGATATATTAGAAGATAACTCTTCTCAAAACTAGATTTGAAGGTTTACTCGGTTCGCTTGCGAAGAAATGGATTGCCACGTGTCAAATTGAAGAGTCATTCAAATGGGTTGCATGAAAGAATGCGGAAATGACTGTCCGAAAAAAATTATCAGATATGTCAATCAATGTTTCAAATGAGGAAGCAAAAAGTTTGCTTCTCGATATTTCTACGTATAAAGCATAATAACGAAGCATTTTTTTCTATAACAAAGTATCGATTTCTTGCGTCTAATGAAATAAAGATGAATCGAAATTTGTTGGATTTTTGCATCCTTTTCTGAATTCATCGCGAATAACAATGGGTTAATCATCATTAATCAATCTTTTTTAATTGCATCTCAACATCTGTTCTAGAAAGAATTCCATACGTTCTCTTAAAAAAAATTGAAATTATGCACAATACTAATATTACACAAAATAACAAGAAACCGTAAACATCAAAAAGTCCCAGCTGCCACAAGTTCAGATCCAAAGCTGGTGATCTTAAAGACCCTGCTCCATTTCTTATCACGTATTCTATCCAGAAGATTGCTGTTTTCATTGGACTCAAAGGCCTGTCTCGAAAAAGGCGTGAATGGTACTTCGCAGCTTCTCTAAAATTGAAAACAAAATAATGTACTTCATATGAGATTTTTACAATACAGTAAATCCTGACACATCAAAACTGCATCAGCTCAATTTAATCGTCCAATAAAAATCGAATGATCTAATCCGGTGCAATGATTGATGTTTACGTCGTCTTCGTTGTCGTCATGATCGCATCGTCCTTTTGTACATTGTCTGTTAGCAGATTTTTCCACCATCCCGTGAAAAAAAGTGTGTCAAGAAAGGAAGGGTGTGATGATAGTAACCAGATAATAAATTATAATTTTGGAAGAAGATGCTGTTCTCCACATGATCCCAGTGGGAAATCGCAAAGACTTACTATAGGCGCAATACTGGACCAAGCATTAGGCCGATGGTGCACTTATCACTAGGATGTTATAAAATGGAATTAATATGATGAAGAGATGAAACTGATGAGGATATTATTGATGGCTATTGTTATGAGTTCATGAAGAATGCTGCTGACTTATACCTGATGATAAATCCCTCTGAAGAATGTGTTCATATATTGTTATAAGTTGATGATCTTTTATTGATGGTGATCTTATAATGTTTTAATATTGATGCACAAATCATAATGCCAGTTTCTTTCTATAAGCTCCTCTATTTGCATTTTGATATAAGAAATTATATAAGTTTTGTATTACCTATACTTAGGATCCTCCAATATTTTCTTTAATGCCTCATCTAAAGACTTTTCTGTGATTTTTTCCTGGTTTAATCGAACAGCCATTCCTTTATTGACAAGAATTTCTACGTTTTGTCGTTGATCATAAAACAGCGGCACTCCAATAACAGGAACAGCATAGTACACGGCTTCCTGAATACTGTGGACACCTCCGTGGGTGATGAAACCTCGCATGTTATTATGCCCTATGCATTAGAATCATTGATTTTTAGTTTTGAAATACGGAGACTAAATATTCGTACGCCTTTGTATATTTTCAGTTCAATTTAAAATTATAAACTTACTTAGAACGAATTGTTGCGGAATCCAAGACATAGTCTTGACATTGTTTGGAAGGCCGGGTGGGAAGCTTTTCCCATTCATTGCTTTTATTAACACCCTGGTGGGTGCAATTTTCGAAAACGAACTATACATTACTAAAAGTTGCGTTTTTGGAAGTGTTTCGAAGGGGACTATAGTTCCGAATGAGATGTACACGAAGCCATTTTTGCTTTCATCCATCCAGCGCTTTAGCCCCTTGAAAAAATATGCATTGTGAGAGGAAAGTATCAATCATGGAATCCTGAAAAGTATCCAGCTATGAGGAATAGAGAGTAAGGACATCAATAGTAAGGTATCCAAGGTAAGGAATACATATTGCGCTCAATATCAGGAATCTGTAAGGCCGCGAATAATTAATGCTATTAGATCCATATCCTACGTATACTTAACTTCTTGACTCACCTATCATTATTTTCTACAAGTTCCTTGAGAAGTATCGAAAATGTGGGTAGAAATGTGGTAACTATGTATGAGCCCTATGTTGGAATCTTATTTATATTTTACAAATCACGATCAGCGAACAAACTGTTCGGATAATCTTTGATTTGTGATGCTACTCTTACGGGAACAAGATGGATTCAAGGACTTCGGTAGAGAATGTAAGGGAAATACAAATGCTGACACTGCTTACAAAGAAAGATGCTTGAATGTACCTGAATGGAGAAAATGTGAAACCATCAATTGGAATATGATTTGCAAATCTTCTAGAAATTTTACTTTGTGAATCAAATGATGGATTAGAAGCAAAAGAATGGCTCAATCTTATGGGACAGGAACTTAAGTTTATCATCGAGCATGATACGTAGACGTTAGTCTTTATTGAGGGCATTGGACAGTTTCAACTTAGATTTTCTTTATAGGTACGGCGTTGAATTGCGTTTTTATTTGCTTTGGGGTGTTTTGAAGCAATGTAGAAAATCTCAAAAAAATCCGGGATCTTTCTGGACTTATAGATTGAAAATATTTCAAATGACTTACCCTTGGGCTGAGGAAATAAATATTTTTATTGTTAACATTAATACTCCGGAATGCGGAAATGCTCCGGTAGCAGACGATGTCGGCGAGACTTGTTCGGCAACCGGCCGCTATTTTTTTCTGCACAACACCAAAATCTAAGATATATTCTCGATGGTCCGCTATTGTTTCTAGATTTCTTGCAAGACGATGGTCACCACCAAATTCGCGATTCACATCGCGGAAAAGCACAGCCCACTGAGAGGAACTCACAGGTCCTATGTGTGAGGTCAGTGAGAATGTAGTTGTACGCCAAGGGAGTAGATAACGCGAGTCAGCGCTGCTAATGACACTCATCGGGGCTCTTACTTATCGACGTATCCGACTCCGCCAAAGTACGAAAGAAAAACCTGAATTGTAATTGCCTGAGAAGACATTAAAATAGTTTTGGCACTTTTAGGATTGCAAATGTGGTGATTCTAGAAATTTGGAAATTTACAATTCAGCGATCAGATGATTTAGGAAAATTAGAAACAAATTTACAGATGGGCCAGTTCAAAAATCTGAGGATTGCAAATATGGTAATTTTGCTATTTTAAAACTCATTGATTGGTAACTGGAAGAATTTAGAGTTCACGAAAAAATGTGCACGAGATCCCGTTCGAAAATTGTACAGTATTGCACATGTAATAAATTTGTTGATTTCAAAATTTATAATTCAGAGATCAGGTGACTTAGAAGAATTAGAAACAAATTTACAGACAAGCCTGTTTTAAAATTTCAGGATTGTGACGCAAGCAATTTTGAAATCTGAAATTCAGTGATCAGATGATTTAGGAAAATTAAAATCAAATTTACAGACGGGCCAGTTTAAAAATCTGAGGATCGCAAATATGATGATTCTGCAATTTCGAAATTTATTTATTGGTGACTAAAAGAATTAGGAGTTCACGGAAAAATGTGTAGGAGGTCCAGTTCAAAGATTGTACAGTATTGCACATGTAATAAATTTGTCAATTTAAACATTTATAATTCAGTGATCAGGTAACTAAGAAAAATCAGAAACAAATTTACAGACAAGCCAGTTTCAAGATTTCAGGATTGCAAATGTTGTGAATTTTGAAATCTAAAATTATGTGATCAGATGATTTAGGGAAATTAGAAACAAATTTACAGACGGGCCAGTTCAAAAATCTGAGGATTGCAAAGATAGTAATTTCGCAATTTTGAAATTTAATTGTTTTCGACTAAAAGAAGTTAGAGTCCATAAAGAAAATGCAGGAAGGCTAGTTTAGAAATTGTTCAATTGCAAATGTGCTAAATTTGTGAATTACTTCTGAAATTGTAGAATGGGGTAGATTTCAAGACTTTGGAAATATAAATATATGTATACATATTTTGGCAGAGGATTCAGTTTGAAGCTTTGTTAGCTCTAAATTGGAAGATTTATAAATATAATTTAGATTTTCATATTTTTAAATAATTTCAAATTTGTTTATGTCTAGAATTGGTCTCTTGGGGATGGCATCTGACATAGCTATTTAAATATCTTCCCAGGCAATTGTGATTCACTTTCAGATTTCAAACTTTGACTGAGTATGGTAAAGTCGATAAGTGAGGGCTCCGATGAGTGTCGTCAGCAGCGCTGACTCGCGTGGTCTGCTTTCGTGGCGCAAAACTACATTTTCACTGAGCTTACTCATAGTAGACCACCGGGAATATATCTCAGATGTTGGTTTTGTAAGGGAAAAAATGAAATAGCCACCGGTCTCGCTGTTGCTGAATAAGTCTCGCCAACATCGTCTACTACCGGAGCATTTCTGCATTCCGGAATATTCCTGTTCAGGATGGAAATATTCATTTCCTTAGCCCAAGGGTAAGTCTTTTAAAATTTTTTTCGATCTAAGGATCCCGAAAGATCTATGTGGAAACTGTCCAACACACTCGATTCCACAATCAGTCGAAAAAGTACCAGAATCAAATGTGGCTCTTCAATAAGGAAGTATACAGGCAACATCAGGCTGCTCGTACCTGACACACTCAACTAAGTGAGAAATAAAAGAAATTTGGTATCATTCCATCTGCCCCGGATCCATGCTTATTCAATTTAGAACAAGGAATGGATGTATTACTTATTGCAGTTAACGTGAATGGGATTCTAGATGACTTGAGGAAATAGAAGAAAATAACTTGGATAATCGAACGGTCTGAAAAGAGCGTCGAAATCAAAGATTCAGGGGAAGTAAACTATTATCTTTAATTTTCCAGAAACAGGGGAGAAATTAAAATGTGCCAAAAGGGATACAACATACACAGTCAGTTATTTAAACCATGTTCTACAGCTCATGGAAACGTTGACTGATCAGCACCAAAAAGAGTACTCCGATACTTGTAAGGGGGCTCCCATAAATAATTCCACAGTTCTGGGGGAGGGAGGTCAGATCACCTGTGACAGTTTGTGACAGAGGAGGGAGGGGGATCTCGACAATGTGATGTCACAAATTTTTTACCGAATAAAACCATCCTTCAGTAGGAAAATTTGTGACATTTTTTTCGAATTTTTGAATGCTAAAAAGCTATCCAGGTGTTTGTAATGCGCGCGTGATTAAGTGGAAAAAGGCCTAAATAAGAAAATTCTCAACGTTTTTCTTGTTGTTGTTTGTTACACAGTATATTGTCTGTTACTCGTCGGATAGATTTAATTGAACATGGAAATAAATTTAAAAAAAAAATTCGAAACAAATTATTGTTTTCTTCTGCATTTTATATTTGTGACGTTAA
>WSXT02210168.1:0-17845 GCA_011762715.2 Neuroterus valhalla
ATTTCGCTTTTGAGTTTCACAAGCTTTTTATACAACTGTAGGGAGGTACAAAAGCCGAGCGCGTGGCGCGAGGTAAACTCATGACCGAGCGCGGAGCGCGAGGTGAGATTATCTTCGAGGGCGAAGCGCGAGATCCGAAAGACGCGCGTCCTAGGCGCGCTCAAACTTGCGAGCGAAGCGAGCTGCGGGCGAAGCGCGCGATGAGAATGTGCCCGCGCAGCGGGCAGATTTTTTTTACCTAATAATGTCGAGGCATTTCCCTTTAGATGTCGAATATTTAGTTACAAATACTGAAATGTTTACAATATCTATTCTTAGTCTTGGTATACCTCTTCACCTCCCTGTACTTCCATTAATTTATTTCCTAACCTTCAAGTAGCTATCTTGTCCACCCTCTCTCCTCAAACGTCTTCACAATATTTTTGTTATTCAAATTTGTATCTCCTACTACTATTTTCTCTACTCCTCAATCTTCTCTCATACATCCATAACTTGCCTCTCTCTATCCATCCCTAGCTCTACCAATCTCTTCCAATGCCCTATGGTCTATATCTCCTTCTCCCTGTTACCCTCAATTTCTGAGAACTGTCTTCTTCCTCGATTCTATCATGTTAACAATACGACTCTCTTTTTTCTTTCTTCTGACTCTTCGTAACACTATTCTGATTACTCCCAAACCTTTCTATCACTTGATCCATTTTCGAACTTATAGGCCCCCTTTCCAACCGTGGGTTTCAATACATTCCTTAGCTTTTTCGATATATAACCCGCAGTTCTTTATTCTACCCCTTATGTCCATTTTTTACATCTCTCATGCAACTTTTGTGTCTTCTTTCCTTCCTTTTTCATCATACCTCTCCCTGAAGCATAACACCAGCCATTTGAGCGTATCAAACAACCTGTTCCTCCCTTTCAAATCTTCTTTGAACCTTCTTTCTACCATCCCTTATGTCAATTCAACTACCCCCTCCGTTTTCCTTTTCCATTTCTCATATTAATTTTCATACATTTATAGTAATAAATATTCGAATGTTTCAAGCAATAGTTTCGAACAAACAATTTCGAAATAGCCTTTCGTATCGCAACTAGCCATCCACATACTCTGCTTTTTCTCTACCCTAACTTCTATCAATACTTCTTCTGATTCGCTACCGAGTCTCGATTCTGTCCATCCTTGTTCTTTTTTCCTTCCCATCCTCTTTTGTGATATTTTGGCAATCCACTCCTAATCGGGAAATCACTATACCACATCCTACACGCCTTTGCAATGACTCTATCCATGAACTTTTATTCATCTAATTTCTTCACTCTATTCCCTAGCCTCCATCTAGCTATTTCGTCCACTTCCCCCCTTCTCCTCAAATCTTCCCAAAAATACGATTACTTTTTAGCACATTTGACCATCATTCTTTTACTCTCTTCATCTATCTACATCTATCTCTCTATCTACTCCAATATCTGATAGTCAATATTACCTTCTTCTCCTAACCTATGATCTCTTTCATCTCTCTTCTTACCATAGCGTTATCTCGACAGCCCTTTTTCATCCCCTTCCCCACACTCTTTTGAGCACTATACCAATTAATCTTTTCATCTTCATTTTTTTTGTTTCTTTTCAAACTTCTAGGCAACCTTTCCTGATCCTGTTCCAGATAATCCTTCCTAAGCCTCTTCTCTTACAATGCGACCGCACTTCTCCACGCCTCCTTCTTTATTCTCCTATATTTTTTTTCTCCTTCTCCTTTATTCCTCCTTCTCCACATTTCTCTACATTAATCAGGATGTTACTGGAACATCTAAGTGTCAGAACGTTTAGTCGGCAGGAAATATAGCCGCCGGGACAAAAATTCGGCAGGACACCTAGTCGTCAGGACGTTTAGTCGCCAGAGAAAATAGTCGCCGGAACAATGAGTCAGTAGGGCATCTAGTCGTCAGGAGAAATAGTCACCGGGACAAAAAGTCGGAAGGACATCTTATCGCCAAGACGTTTAGTCGCCAGGACAATTAGTCGCCGCGACATCTAGTCACACCAGGACGTTTAGTCGCCAGGAAGACTAGTCGACGGAATGAGAAGTCGACAGAACATTGAGTCTATAGGACGTTTCGTCACGAGGACAATAAATCATTGGTTTATTTAGTCGTCAGGATGTCTGGTTGCCAGGAAAAATAGTTGCCGAGAAAACAAGTCAGCAGGACATAGAGTCGTCAGAAAGTCAAATCTCCAGGAGAAATAGTCACCGGAACAGCAAGTCAGAAGGACATCTTGTCGCCAAGACGTTTAGTCGCCAGGGCAATTAGTCGCCGCGACATCTAGTCACACCAGGACGTTTAGTGGCCAGGAAAACTAGTCGACGGAATGAGAAGTCACCAGAACATTGAGTCTCTAGGACGTTTCGTCACGAGGACAATAAATCATTGGACCATTTAGTCGTCAGGACGTCTGGTCGCCAGGAGAAATAGTCACCGGGACAACAAGTCGGAAGGACATCTTGTCGCCAAGACGTTTAGTCGCCAGGACAATTAGTCGCCGCGACATCTAGTCACACCAGGACGTTTAGTGGCCAGGAAAACTAGTCGACGGAATGAGAAGTCACCAGAACATTGAGTCTCTAGGACGTTTCGTCACGAGGACAATAAATCATTGGACCATTTAGTCGTCAGGACGTCTGGTCGCCAGGAGAAATAGTCACCGGGACAACAAGTCGGAAGGACATCTTGTCGCCAAGACGTTAAGTCGCCAGGACAATTAGTCGCCGCGACATCTAGTCACACTAGGACGTTTAGTCGCCGGGAAAACTAGTCGACAGAACAAGAAGTCACCAGAACATCAAGTCACTAGAACGTGTGGTCACCAGGACAACAAATCATTAGAACATCTTGTCGTCAGGTGATTTATTCACCAGAAAAAATAGTAGCTGAAGCATCCAGTCGATAGGACGTTTTGTCGCTGCGATGCGTAATATACGGAATTCAACGCCGCATTGAAACAAATAATTTCATATTCCCCGTTTGATGAATGTGAAAAATTGTAAAAAAATTTATTTTTCTATGCTTGCATGTGAACAGTGAAGTTTGATCTTGGAAAACAGGATGAGTTTCTAACAAAATCTTTAATATTTTTATTGAAAAAGACGTATTTTAGAAGAAAGTAGAAACAGCTTCATTCTGAACGAATTAGCTGAATTTGAACACACTGAGATACATTTGCAGACAAATGGTCGATATCCTGAAAAAAAGAGATGAAATTTTTATCAAAGTTGAATTTTTAGCGAAACAGTGTAATTTCAAACCTCACAGACGAATTTTTCACAGAAGAAATTAATTCCAAACCTAGGAGGATGATTCTGACAAAATCGTGTTACTTCTGAGTAAAAAGAACTATGTATGAATGAAACAGTTCAATTTTTGCATAAAAAGTTGGTTTTCAACCTGCAAAAATTAATTTCCAACCAATTGGTCGATTTCTCAAACAAAAAAGATCAAAATCTAACCGAACATGAACTCATTTTAAAAGAAAAACAGGAAAATGTCCAAAAAGAAGTCGAATTTTCGGTTAAAAGTATCAGTTCTTACCAGAATAGTGGCATTTCAAATAATTAAATTATGAAGAAAATAGTTGAATTTCAAAATAAACAAATCGATCTTTCCCTAAGAAATATTTAAATTCCTTATACGGTGTTAAAAATTTCTTCCGTCTGGAAATCATTTCTTCGAATAAGATTTTACTAATTTGTTGAGAACTTGTCTTTTTGCTCAAGAATCCATATATTCGTAGATCAGAATAATTCTTTCTTCTCCCAAAATTCGTTAATTTATTCATAAATTCAATTATGTTGACCTGAATTCAACAAATTGAAGATGAAGAAGTGCTGCTCAAGAAATTAGATGAAAATTAAATAAATAAACGGCTCGCAGTTCAGAATACAAGCTTTTTAGTGTACTGAAGAATTTTTTATGCAAATATGTTTACACCCACATAAGCATAGCTTCCTCTGTCTCTTGCCAATAAGAGTGACGACAGGTCCTATCGAATCACCGGCGGCGTCTAATCATCTGGCGATTAGCTTTCCTGTCGACTAGTTTTTCAAATGAAAAAAATTCTTCTTTTTAGGAAAATTTCGTTCAACCAAAGAAACATTTAGTCGGACGTATTCGGTACTGCATTCCTTTGATTCAAGTAACCATTTTTCCCCGTGTAATTGTCCTGTGACTAATCGTCGGCGACTAGTTTTCCTAGCGACTAGTCATCTGGCGACTAGTTATCGCAGCAACTAGTCATCCGAACACTAGTTTTCATGGCGACTAGTTGTCTCGCGACTAGTTGCCCGGCGACTAATCAGCAGCGATTATTCATCTTCACGCCTAATGGGTAAACTGGCATCGACCACAATATGAGAATTAGGGTAAGACAGACAACAAGAAACCCTGATATAGAGGGGAAAAAAAGAGAGAAAGGCTGCATAGAGGCACTCTATGACTGCTGTGCGGCCGTGGCATTCAATATACACATGCCGCGCCTCATTGTGCCCCACTTGACTTTGTTGTTGGGTCCTTTTGTGCTATTTTTTTACACCGAATAGCAATCTTTGTTTGGTTAATTATTCGTTTTTGTTGGTTAACAGCCGCGAGATTTCTCAAACAAGGCTCACTCTTTCGCGCCGGGGTAGTAAACCAGCAGTAGCAATATAGGGGTTATGAAGGGAAAGGAAAAGGGTGGGAGAAGTGAAGGGGAAGGGAGTTTGACAAACACGACTCTGAATTATATTGTTTTCTCGTTAAGCAGCTTAATATCGTGAGGTAGGTTACGATCGTGACGCACGAATTAAATTAATGACGCATCCCTGCGATAACTCACAAAAACGATTCCTTTCCTATCGTCAAACCATAACGAACACACTCATATTTTATGATTTTATTCAATTTAGATTATATTGTCATGTGTAATGAATGATAATCTCGGATTAGGGGAATCTATAAATAGGGTAACTCTTTCTTTTTATTTATTTCTCTTCCTTATTCATGTGTGACAAATCGTAACAACATAGTTTGGAACACCTTTCCCCTCCACTTTTCCTATTTTACGCGATTTTTAAAAATATTATTATTGCCGTCTCATTATTGAAATGTAGCTGATTTCTACGGTGAATCCCATCTAAGAGGAGTGGAGTTACAATATAACCTGAAAAATCTTGCTCTTATTTATTTTAATCAGTTCTAATGGAATGGAATAACATAACCTAAAATTCTTCTGGAATAGGGATTCTTCTATATTGATATTCTTAGTGAAAACCGCTAGCTTAACCTGACATTGTAGTATAATAATTGATCTTATTTGAAATATAATGCTTTGTTGCTAGAAAAACTGCAGAATATATTTATTTATCTAAAAATTCTAATTTCTGACGGAAAACTTCAACATAGTCAGAAATTATTCAGAATGTTCGCCAACATAACCTGAAATTCAAATTCAATTTTTATTATAACACTATTATGAAATATTAATTATACAATGAATTTATTTTATTACAATTAATGTGTTTAAACTTCGAGATTCTTTTATTTCAGACGGCAATTAAACGATAAAAAATACAAACTTGAGGTAAACAACTTTCACGTAACCTGAATTTGTTAAGAAATTATAATTATTCTTGGGAATACAAACATTTTTTAATACACATATCAGTGATCCCAAAAAAAAACACCGACATCACGTAACGAAAATTATTAGGAATCGTAGATCTTTTTCAAACTACCGTGATTTTTAGTTGATTGGATAATAAATGTGTCTCCTGAGGATTTACATTTTCCTCGTACCTCTCTACTATCCATTTACACACTCCACCACTACCTTAGTGGTAGGAAGGACCTACAGCTTAAGGTGGGTTCTAAACCACCAAGAACAACAGCTCTAAGTACTTAGGGTAAATTTTTTCTCAAAAGGTTTTGTAAATATTTTCGCGCTCTACAAAAAAGCTGGAATAACTTTTTGCCTTACTGCAAAAATAAGCAAGAAAAACGTGAAAAAGTGGCTCACCCCCAAAAATCAAGATATCCGAAAAACCGTGAGGGGTTGGAGCTCTAAAACTTGATCAACTCTATCTTTTATAGTTCCCTATAATAATCCCTGAAATTGCAGCTTCTATCGGAAAATGCTTAAAGTTGAGACAAGATTCTATACGCACCATTGTGTTTTGGGCGTCAATCCCTTCTATCCCACAGCAGAAAATATAAACAATAGAAAAAATTTTTCGAAGCACAAATTGTGCAATAACTGATGCTCTTCAACTTTTGTCTGAAGAATTTTTTGCGACCGCAAACGGTTACCGAGATACTCGAGGTGAAACATTTTCATCCCAAATTTTTTCGTTATAAATAATGATACTTTTTCTATTTGAAAAGAAAACTTATATCAGTATACAGATTCTTTTGTGGGTGTATCTACACTCTCCAAAAAATTTCAAATTACTTATTTGCCTAATTGCAAAAATAAGCAAGAAAAGCGCGAAAAAGTGACTCACTCTTGAAAATCAAGATGACCGAAAAACCGTAAGGGGTTGGAGGTCCTAAACTTAGGAAACTCTATCTTATATGGTCCTCTGACTCTAGTCAAGTGTTCACCGCGTGGTCCGCCGAAGCTCTTCCGGAGTGCGAGGTCGGAATCGAACCCGCAACCTCCAAAAATTCCTTGGAATTACTTCTATGCCTCTAAAATCCTTTAAAAAATATTGATATCACAGATATTGAATAGAAGAGTATATATAATATCAGAAAGAGGAAGTAATAAGGTGATATACCATTTCCGTTCTTATGCAAAAGTGCATAAAAATTCCATTACATATGTATTTTTTCTTTTGATCCAATGAGCGTTAGTTTCCAAGGAACCTCGGTTTGAATATTCGACCTTGAGCACACGGCTCAAGTCCAGGACTGGCGACACGACAAGTCTCAGGCCGGAGCCCAGACTTGAGCCGAGAGTTCAAGGTCAAATATTCAAACACAGATATCTCGGAAACTAAGGCTCATAAAATCAAAAAAAAAAAAATGCGTATCTCGTAGATTTTAATGCACCTTCACCCTCCGGAGCTCCAGCATAATTGCCGTCTCACATCTGACGGCAATTCTGAATGTGAATTTTAATTGAAAAATGTCTAATTCCTAAAATTAAAAACAATTAGTTGAATTACATATGAAGGAGATAAATATTCTCCGAGAAATAGAATAATTGAACTTCCAGTGGGAAAATTATTCCTTTACCAAAGAAAAAACAAATTTTTGAGGAGATATCTCAAATTGGAATGGAAAAGATCAATCTTCCAACTTGAATTTGTTGAGGATAAATTTATTACCGTAAAATCTTTGGTGTTGAAAGGTTCATTATTCGAATATTTTATGAAATAATAAAACATTTATGAACATTTAGTCAGAAAACCCGAATAAAAGTGATTGATGATCATCAGTGATAAGGCTTATTTTTTTCTTATTCAAAAGAATTGAGGAGAATTTGATGAAACTTATAAGAATCTTAGGTAAAGTATAATGAATCCATAATATATTTATAAGGAATCAGAACTGATTCGAGAACATGGAATAAAATAAAACATGTTTCGGAAAATATTCCAAAAACTTTCATGTATTTCAGTCAAATTGAAATGAATTCAGAAGAATGCAGAGTATTTAAGATACTTAGATACATTCCATAAGAATTTGGAAGAATTGAAAAGAATGTTCATCAAATTAGGTTAAATGAGAGTATCCAAAATTTACGGCAAATTCGAGAAAAATTTAACAGACTTTGAGTGCACCAAAAATATTTATAAAATGAAAACAATGAATGCAATGGAATCCAGAAAAATTTAGGAGAACTCGGTTGCAATTAGGAGAATTTAGGTCTATAAAATTGAAGCTGAAAAAAATCGAAAAAGTCAAAATTAGTAAGAATTTAGAAAAATGTAAAGGAATTCGAACCAATCCTACGAAGGACTTGAGATGAGTGTGCAAGGCTGGGCTGCATCAAACCACAATACTTCATCCACTCAATATAGTAAGATTGCGTGAATTTATAAGAATTTATCAGTATTCAGGATAAATTCAAAAGAATATAAGACTAACTTGATGAAAATTCAGTGTGGATTCCAAATGAATACCAATAATTTGAAAAAACCGCATCAAAATCCATTACATACGTATTTTTTCTTTCGATCCAATGAACCATGGTTTCCAAGATATCTCGGTCTAATATTTGACCTTGAGCACACGGCTCCAGTCCGGGCCAGTCAACACGCCGAAGCTCAGGCCAGAGCCTAGACTTGAGCCGATCGTTCAAGGTCAAATATTCAAACCGAGATATCTCGGGAACTAAGGCTCATCGAAATAAATGCAAAAATGCGTATCTAATGGATCTGAATGTACTTTCACCTCGTGGAGTTCTAGATGAATCGGAGTGTCACACCTTGCGGATATTTTGAATCTTAATTATGGGCAAAAAATGTCCTGGTTCACAAATTGAGGAAAAACTCTTGAAAACGTAGATTTCTTCCGAACTGAATCGAATAATAGAAAACTCCTGAAGAGTTAACAACTTTTGTGAGAATTAATTCTTAGTCTGAGTTCCCACTCGTAGAAATCTGCAAAACGAAGCAAGCCGAATTTTTGAATGACGCAAGGCTGGATAAGGCAGTAATGTTAGTTGATTAGCATTTCGCATTAAAAACGGAGGTTGGATCTTTCCTGACTGGAAAACCTATTTAAAAGTTTGATTAAGAAAGCGTTTGCTATTATCCTCATGCTAATTATGCACTTGGGCATCGCTCTCTCTTAAATTACGTCATGACGGATTCAAGAAAGCGGCTTCTTGCAAAACGCACCTCAGACCCCTCGACTTCCGCCCTCAGCTGTCCATCGCAATGTCTCTTATTTTTTCTTTTTTTTCTCTCCATTTCTATCGAAATTGAAGAAAATTCGAGTAAACGAGCTCTCCAATTGCTCCTTTCACAGTTTCGTGAATAGACCGCGAAAATTTAAAATTGCTTTGGCTCCCACTCCAAGCGTCTCTTTCTACACCAGTCGGAACCGCATACGGATTGACATTAAATACAAAACTAGTATTTTTCATGTAAATGACTGAATTCCCATCATGAGAGATCAATTTTTGAGCAAAGAGGATGAGTTTTGAACTTAATATTAAAATTGGATATCAAAAGTGTGATAGCAGACATTTTTATTTTGAATAACCAACATTGACCTATTGAACAATAATTTCTACAATTTATTTTAAAATTCCACCTCAGTTATCTTGATCAATACTGATAGAAGATTTATGTTACCATCCTGAAACCAGAAATCTACTGCACCGATCCTCTTGAACAATAAAATTTTCAAATTATTTTTAAGTTATTCAGATTGGATAGGAATTTTCCAAAAAAGGTTTTCCGGACGAATGCTCTATCAACCGAGGCACTGAAGCGGTTTATCTATCCTTTTCTCACAGGAAGAATTAATTTTGAATAAAAATAGCATTTTCTATAGCGAAATAAGAATTTTTCATTCGAAAGGATGGATTTCCAATCTAAAATGACGAATCTTCAAGAAAAAAGTTGTTTTTCTAACCAAGAAGTAAAAGTTTCTAACAAAGAAGGTTCTTTCCTACAACATAGTTAGAATATTAAAAAAAAAGTTAGAATATCAACAAAAAATTACAATTTCTCACGAAATAGTGCAGTTTTCAACAAAAACAGATGAATTTTAGACTGCACATACGATAGTGGACTTTTTATTCGGAAAGATTCACCTTTCAAACTAAAAACATGAACTTTTGGCAAAAAAAAAACATGTTTTGGATAAACTGTTGCATTTACAACTGAAAAAGCAAAGTTTTCAATAAAAAACAAAAAATACACAAAATAATTCGAGTGAAGTCTTTTGAAATAAAATTAATTAACTTAGGAGCATAAAACATTCATTTTCAAGCATTCGGGAGCAACTTTTAATCATAAATAGTTGAATTTCGTTATTGGTTTCTACGGTACAGGCCCTATAATTAATTTTGAAATTGAGTTGAATTTAAACTAAGTAGTTGATAAATAACCCAAAAAAGAACAGTTTTTTCACAAACAGTTAAATTAAACCAAAAAAGACCAATTCTAACCAATGTAGCAGAATTACCATCGAAATATTCTAATTATTTTATGGAATAATTGAATTTTTCGAAAAATGAATAATTTTAGGAAAAAGTTGATTTGTTTCTCTTTAATGCAATTTTCACAAAAATATTTCATTTTCCGACCAAAGTTATGAATCTCCAACAATAGTACAACTTTCAATCAACTAGTCACATTTTCAATAAAAATATATCAATTTTGATAATAAATGTAATAATTGATATTTCAAAAATCAACAAATTTTGATTTGGAATAAAAAACCGGAAGAGGTTTCCATTTGAAATCCAGAAAAAAGGAAAATTTTACAAACAAGACGGACTTCTGC
Organism: Neuroterus valhalla; assembly: GCA_011762715.2. Lineage (NCBI taxonomy): Eukaryota > Metazoa > Arthropoda > Insecta > Hymenoptera > Cynipidae > Neuroterus > Neuroterus valhalla. The sequence goes on from WSXT02210168.1 coordinate 10,483, forward strand.
CAGAATAGATTATTTATTGAAAACTCAAGAAAATGTTTAAGTGTTCAGTAGGATTTCTAACCAAGTGAGAGAATCTCCCAGAAAAAGAGATGGATTTCGAGCGAAGAAGACCATATTCCACAGAAAAAAATAGGAATTATCCAAAACGCTGAATTTTGAAAAAAACAATTTCTCAAGAAACCAATTGAATTTTCAAATCGGAAATAATAGAATTTTCGACCTAAAGAGTTGAATTTCCAGAAATACAATCAAATTTTGACACAATAAGGGTTGTTCAGAAAAATAATAATTTTCTCTCTTTTCCAAGAAGAAGATGTATATTGTACTAATAAACTGATTTTCCAACAGAGTGATAAGAAATTTCATCTATTGAAAAACTTTCTAAACAAGAAGATTATTTTTCACTAAAAAAATAAGAATTTACAGATATTGCACAAATTTTAAACCAAATTGTTGAATTTCAAGCTGAAATCACTAAACGTGATTCGGATACGATATTTTCTGACTTTCCAATACCTTCAGAGAACAAAGTCAAGGTAAAATTTAAATGCCTTCCAAACAAACCTCACTTCCGGTTATTATTTGTCTGTTGTCATTCAATTTAGAGATTCTGGGGAAAGTCTTCAAGATATACTTAAAATTCAATTTAGTTGAGAGAATGATTTGCCTCGGTCTAAAAATATGCAAGAAAAAAGCAACAGATTTCTCAATTCGGTAAATAATTCATCATAAGAGCAAAAACGGTGGAACTTTAAAATTTGGAAATTATTCTAATGAACTAATTTTTTAATGTTCTCGCCTTGGCAGAAATTCAATTTTTATTCAATTTTCTTCGACGGAATTTCCGATTTAAAAACAATTTTACAGCCCTCAAAATTTGATATTTTTACAAAAGCGTTCGTACAAGCCAAATAATGATCGATTGATTGCGAAAAGTATTTACAACATTTTTTCACTTATTTGCCCGTAATTTTTGTTCTAGTCGTGATTTTTTCGAAAATAAAAATGAGAAATGTTCGTGATAGAATTTACAATCAATCTTATTGATCAGAAATCCTATAAATTTCGCAGGCAACATGATATATCGATTTAAACAATGAATTGTTGATAACAAATTGTTTGATTGTTCACAACTCGGTAATAGGCATTTTATAGATGAACAACATTCAACTGAATTATTGAAACATTTTTAACATTGTTGCTATTACAAAATTTAGCACCCTTTTATTTTGTCCGCCGAAATGAAAGTTGATTTTATTCTGAAAAGTTTCCTCTGAATCTCTAAGTTGAATGAAGACACACCTGATCATGAATAATACCCGGAAATGGGGTTTGTCTGAAAGCATTTTAATTTTATCTTAACTTTGTTTCCTTAGGATATGGAAAAAATAGAAAATACTGTATGCAGATCACGTTTAGTGATTTCAGAATTCATCTCTTCTGATTTCAAATTCTATACTATTGGGTTGAAGGTTGGAGTATACTTTAATTCTTACAAAAATTAGGGGATATGAAAAAAAATTCCTTATTTTTGGGTAAAATCCAAAATGCGATAACTTGGAGAAAAATGTTCGTACGGTACATGAAAAAAGAGAAATTGTAATAAGAAGTGTCTTTTTTTTCAGATGTAAACTGTAAAATTTTTTGGGGAGGCAATTTTCGAGGTATCATCCGAAGACTGACCAAATTTTTTTTTCTCCAGAATTTCGCTTGTCTTTAAATCAACTACTCGGGACCAAAAGGTCATACAGAAAAAAATGGGGTTTCGGAAACTGCAAAACATTCTTTATAACAAGAAACCTTGATTAACAAATTTTTTCTCGAAATCCGCAAATTTTCGCCCTTTTTTTAGTCAAGATTATCAATTTTTTGGATAGTTAGTTTTTGGATGATAACTCGAAAATCGCCCACGCTAATAATTTTTACGATCCAGATCTGAAAAGGAGACAGTTGGAGTTTTGATATTCTTTCTTTTTATTTACGGTACGACCATTTTTCTTCGAGTTATCGCATATTCAAAATACCCAAAAATTTGGATTTCTTTCATTTCCTTTAATTCCTTTAATTCCTTTGATTTCTGTGAGTCGTACATGTTGTTGAAAATCAGGAGATTAATTACTTGAGTTGAAAAAGGAAATATTTCTGTAAATTCTCATTTTTCGGCAGAAACTTATTTTTCTTGATTGCCAATTCAACTACTTGATTGAATATTGGATCACTCTTTTAAAAATTCACTTCATTAGTACGAAATCCATCTCTTCCTTGAAAAATAAAGAAAATGATTATTTTTGTGAAAAATTCATTCATTTGCTTCTAAAGTTCACTGTGTTCCTGAAAATTCGATTTGTGGGTCTATTAATTCCGATTTGAGAAACCAACCTGTTTTCTGTGAAATATAGTCTGTTTTGTATGAAATTTATCTCTTTTTCCAGAAGATTCTTCTATTTGGTAAAAAATTCAACTTTATGGTAAAAAGTTATTCGTTTTTTTAGGAAAAATCCATTCTGTTAGAAATTCGCTTATTTTGTGATATTTAACCATTTCTAAGATTCTAAATGTGAAACTCCTCTTGTTGTAATATCAATTATAGAATTTGTTGTTGAGAATTTTAGAGGTTCGAATTCGACTATTTTTTATTTCAAATTGAGATATTTTTTCGGTTCGAAAACCAATTATTATATTTCTCATTAGGAATGGGTCTCTTATCCTTGAAAGATCAATTACTTGATCGAAAGTAGTACTTCTTTGTTGGAAATTCATGTTATTGTTGAAGATTCACTAATATTGTCGCAGACTCGAACATTTTTGTAAAGATTAAATTCAAAAAAACGTATCAACGTTCAATAAAATTTGTTTATTCATTGGAAAATATTATCAAAAATTGAAATGTTTCGTTGAGAATTCAGGTTTATTGTTCAGTATTCTTCTCTGTTGGTTCAGTTTACGTTTTTTGGAAAACACTGTTTTTCTTCTGGTAAAATATCAATTATTACGTTCGAATTCAATATAATTAAAAATTTAATTATAGGGTACGTGTCACAGAAACCAATCAGAAAAAAATATTATTTATAGTTGAAAATCCATCTACAGATTGAGAATTAATCTCTGATGTTTAAAAGTTAATTCTTTTCATTTCCAAAATCTTCCATCGAATCATCTCGTGGATCGTTGATAATTTAACTATTTTGTTGGGAATTCATCCTTTTGGATAGAAAATCCGTCTTTTTAGATTCAAAATCCATTACTTCATACAAAAATGATTTTGTAAATTAAAACTTCATTTGGTCGATCATACCGGTTACATGACGCTCGAGAAACCAGTTCTCGTCTGATCACTAGAGTTCAGCAGCGCCAAACGCAGTCAGTACCTGGATGGGTGGCCGTCCGGGTATTACCACGTACTGTTGGAATGTTGGCAGGAGACTGGTGTCCTCCTGACCACCCAACTCAATAAATTTTGACTCTTCTCGAGTTTCGCTGACCCCTCAAGGAATAATGGCTTGATGGTACAAAAAAAATACTTTAGGGCTGAAATTGTTCTCTATCAGTAGTATATTGAACTATTGGTAGAGAATTTATTCTTTTTTTGATAATTGACCTAGTTCGTCAAAATTTTTGTGTGATGTTGAAAATTGATGTTTTATGGTTGAAAGGTAAATCTTTTCAAATAAAAAGTTGTATATTGTATATATCTGTGAAATAAGAGAAAGAGATTGAGGATAAGAGTCAACGAGAGGAAAAGGGGAAATGAACGACGTAAATTTTCTGGATGATGGTGTTAGTAGAAGGATCATAATTGAGAAAGAGGGGATGATAGAATTATTCGTCAATTCAAAAACAGTGGTGGACTCCTTAGGAAGAGAAGAGATATAGAAGATAATAATGAAAAAAGTGTATAAGAGATAGGTTGATGGAAGTAGTATCATAACTTTTGGTAAGACAAAGAGTAAGCTACAGGTAGTAGAGCAAGTAGGGAATATTTTCTGGTTGGTTGGAGGAGCAAGACAAAGGTGTCCTCTGAGCCCACTCTTATTTTATATAAATATCAGTTTCAGACTGTAAATAAGAAGTCAAGAGCCAATGATGGAGAGGAGTTAGGATACGAGAGAAAATATAACTATGCTAGCACACAAGGGTGATATAGGAGTGATGGCAGAAGATGGTAGAGGGATGGGGGTGTCAATTACGGGGTTGCAGGATTTGATTGGAGGTTTGGAGAAAAACTTGGATGGGAAGGAATGGAACCTGAATAAAGAAAAGACGAATATGAGGAACTTTAGGAAGGAGGAAGATGGAAAAAATGAACTGGGATTTGTAAGGGAGCGAAGTTAGAAGATGTAGAGAAGAAACTAGGGAAAAAGAATATGGTTGATGGATACACCAGTATGGTCAGTATAAGTATGTAGCAGATATATAAGGATGGAAGAAAAGAGAATAGATGCAAAGGTTACAGGGATGGTACATAAGGATGGTGCTCGGGGTGAACTAAAGGATACCTTTACATCATAAAAGAAGAATCACGAAGGGATAAATGAAGTAATAGAAACAGAAAAAAGGCATGCAAATTTGAAGGACAGCTGAGGTAAGAAAAGGGAGAAGAGTGAGTAGGAAAGTTCTTCAGGAAGATAAAATAAAAAAGTAATTTTCCAATAGAATTGAGGGAATAGAATTATGGAAGAAGAAAGTTCTTAAGAGATAGAGGTATAGGAGATAAGATGTGCAAGAATAGAAGAAAGTGCGAACTGAAAAATAGAAATAGAAACTGATATAGAAAAAATATGATGTGAAAACTATGGACAGATGGAGAAAAAGAAGAGGAAAAAACAGTTAATGAAGAGATAGGAGAGGGTTAAGGAGTGAACATATAAGGAAAGGTACGAGACAATAGAAATTACTGAAGTATCCAGGAAAGGGGTTGAGAGAGGAGAGATGGTCAAGGAAAAAGGAAATTTCAAGATTCATGATCTGTGAATGAGAAAAAAAGATGTTTCTAAAAGAGTTACGGTATTTATTGACGACGTTCCGCAACATCGTCCCTCAACCACAGTTTTGTTAATAATCCGGGCAAACAATAAACGAAACCATGACTCCGTAGCTCTACGGTATGATTCGATTGTCATTCGATTTTCTACGCTCTGCCTGTCTGTCTTTCTGTTTGCTGACAGTCCTGGCCGACTCCGCGGCCCTTTACGGGCCCTAGCCTGGCAATGCTGAAAAACAACGAAGCAACCCTTTTCCCGTTTCCCCAGTTTGATGGGAATGCATTTACGCCCGCAGTACTCGGTTATGGTGCGGACCGCTGAGAAATCAATGTCCTAACCCATCGCGAATCGTATTTACCATCGACAATTTTACATCGCGGAATCTCATTCAGGGACTTTCTGCAAAAAAAAAAAAGAAAAATGCAATCTCGCTCTGTAAAGGTCTATATAAAAATCAGAGAGTAATTGCTATGGTTGTCACATTCCTTTTTTTTCTTGATTAAAATAGTAATTGATTTCCAAACAAGCATTATTTTTTGTTTCAAAAGACTGGTAGAAGGAAATTATGATTTTTTTATAAAAGGCGTCCTCCTAGATAAGAAATTATTCTTTTGTATCACAGAAAGTCTATTTTTCTGGCAGAAACTTTTTTTTTTTGTTAATCAAGTTTGAATATGGCACCAGCCCGCACTATTTCCCGCCAAAAGCATCGATTTGCTATACATGTGTGACGTCATTTTCCGCGGGAAAACTCAAACTACTCTAAGTATGCAAGCATTTTGTTCTAAAATAAAAATGGATTGTAAACATGCATTTTGATTAATAAATGTGCTGGACGACTTTTATATATCATTATAGAGTGATAAAGGTTTACACTAAATATGGTTCTTCGTCGGTCAGTTGAACTGCGTCCAAAGTGTGCCAAAGTGCCAAAAATGCTGAAGTGTTTGTATATCTGTCGGTAAACGAAAACCAAACTTATTCGGACTCCCAAATCCATTCATATAACGTTCGATTCGGCTTCCATTTTGGATCTCACAGTTTTAGGCATTTATAGGTTAGTTTAGTCAATCAGCTGTCAAGAATGAAGCCGCGACCAACGCAAAACCTGATTGGTCAAAATTTTTAAAATTAGCATGGCGGCTTGAGACAGCCAAACAGATGTCAAATAAGAATCATCATTTTTTTATGAATAAGGATAGCATTACCCAAGCAAAGAAAAATTCAAAGAAGCCGAACATACATTCCCTTATATATTTAGAATCTCTTTCTCAACTTCTAGCTAACTTTACAGTTAGTGATAAATCTGCCCTATGGAGTTCATCTTCATATTTTTTCCTGACTTTCTCTCTACTTTCATTTTATTTTCTTTTTTTCCAAGAACCCTGACCACAGAAGATGGGTGAGTGCACACTCTATCCACCCTCGCTTCGCCTCTTCCCGTAAAATGTAGAAGCGCGACGCATCGCAACGCGTCAAAACGCAATGGGGGACCATGTGCAATCTATCGAAAGATATTCATGGGGTCGGCCAGTGGCCCCCGTACTTTCAGAATCTCGACAGCTATAACCGACGCGTCACGAATGTCTTATTGATTGCACCCCCTCAAGGATACACATATATACCTCGGCACCCTTTTCCATCCAGAAACAACGCAAAAGTCACTCCGGAAGCAGGGAATATGTGATACGGATCAACGGAAGATACCGATTCTATGGCTCATGCTTTTCCAACTCAACCCGTCTCTCGACCACTCTTCGAGTCCCTCATCTTTTTTCCATAAACTCGGCCCTTATCCACAATCCCAGTCCACATCCACATCCGCACTCCCATCCACATTGACATCGACATCGATCACCCTCATTGCCAAGTCAAAAGTGCATTTGCCTTTTTCATTTATCAGGATTTTCCGAACCTGACCAATGACCCTTCGACCATCTCGCTTTTTACTAGACTTCATTTTTATGTCCTTTAAATTATTCAAAATGGTCTCTCCACCAGGCTCAATTAATTCTAAAGGGTGACTTGCATTTATGAGAGGATTTATTAAAATTCTCGCTTATACAAAGTTCCTTTGAATAAATGTATCCAATTATTGGGTGAGAAAATGAGTTCTTTGAATTATATTGACCATTAGGGTGGTCCAAAAATGCATGTCAAAAATTTTTTTTCGAATTTTGATGCAAAACGCCCGGAAATTTGTTCGAATCCACAAAAAAATAAATGCATATTTTTTGTTCTGAACACAAAATATATAGAGGTGCCGCAAGCCCCGTGAAGTTTAACACGTATTTCCCATAAGAGAAACAGACGTTTTTGTAAATTTTATTCAGAAATCTCAATATTGGATGAATCGAGTTCTAAATGCTCCATTTCTCTTC
>WSXT02210179.1:0-17843 GCA_011762715.2 Neuroterus valhalla
CGCCGAAGCTCTTCCAGAGTGCGAGGCGGGAATCGAACCCACAACCAGACAGTAGCGTTGGTCCAAAGCTCATGCCTCAGCCCCCACGTCAATAATTTCCAGGAGCAGTTCTGTCATATATTCTCCTCTATGAGATCCTCCTTTGGTATGTTTGGTTTTGTATTCCATCGTTTCAGGAGTTTTCTCTTTCTTTTCGAGAAGTAAGAAACGGAGAAATGCTCATGCACTAACCACATTCTAACCTTAGGGACCACAAACGTGATATGTGCACCTCATATAATTGTACACAAAGTGAACATATCCGCGAAGCACACCCACGAGCCCATGGCCTACAAGAGACGAATGTGAGAGTGCGACTTACCGAACGGAACCTGCCCACTCAACCTTAAACTCCTTTTTTCCTGCAAACCTAGAACTCTGAGACCGCTTATTGCAATACTTCAAAGTGCTCGGTTATAGGCCAATAAGCCGTAAGCCAGCTCCTCCTTTGAATTTATGTTTAACTCTTGTTTCCGAAAACTAAACGAGCCTCATCTAGGGTGCGCGTTGTTCTCAGTAGAAGGGACAGCTGTCACTTCTCGGGCTTGCCGGCCTTTGACTCTGTGATGAGGGTTATTGTATTTGTTATAAAACACTGGAGTCTTCAGCTCTCTCTTTGAGCAGTTCCTCTCTCTTCTTCCGCCGGAGGACCTTCTCGACGTACTAAGCGATGTTGTTCCAGTTCATCTGAGAAATAATCATGACTTCCCTGATGTTGTCTGGCGTTAGTTTAAGGCCGATAACTCCACCCAAAGCTTGTTACGTGGCAATTCACTTCCCCATGTCTTCTGTTGACCCAGTTTTGCACCTTGCCTATTATCTTGGCAGTCCACCCACCCCGCTCGTCTGATTTCTACTGTTCTTCTCACTTGAGGAACGTTTCATGCCTCTCTCTGATCGCAATGTTCTTGTCAGTACTCCTTCTCTTGGCTTCATAAATCCTTTTTCTCTCAGCGCCAAACAGGTCAATGGAGATACATGCCACTCTTAAGGCTCCTTTTCTCTGAACAGCAATCAGCTTCTTCCTATGGCATTCTAGTTTGAGAGCGTCCGCCCAAATTTCTATGCCGTGAAGCATGATGGAGTTTCCCACGCTCATCAAAATCCTCCTCTTACAGCTTCTAGGGCCAGCTACGTTCGGAATAAGCCTTGACAGCATGGCGACCATAGTTTCAGCTTTTCCAGCTGCCTTCGTAATTTGGATTTTGAGAAAAAGCTTCTCATCAATTCAGATTCTAAGATATTTAAACACATACTTAGCTTTGGCGTCGTGATCGACATTTCTCACTATGAATGGTTTTTAAACCATCTTTGCCTAGTAAGGACTACTACCTCTCCTTAAGCGATTCTTGCCGTGACTTCTGTGCTCCGCGTTTCCTCTGTCGTTTCATAGGAGAGTTGCCTGTTGTTTAGGTAATCACCCATTATTCGTAGGAGGTACGCTAGGATTTTGAACCTCTTTTCAAGTACATCGAGAATATCTATCAATTTAATGGAAATGAACGCATTCTTAACGTCGGAGGTGATCATAAGGCAAACTTCCCGGGACCGATGATTTTTGCTCCAAGCTTGCTCAACTTCTTGAAGAGCCTCCTTGATACAGAGTGGCATATATGAAGACACAGTGACCGGGGGCCCCTTCCCTTTGTCCAATAGGACAAGTATCTGCTTTTTCTACCTTGAGCAGAAGAATCCGTCAGGACGTGAAGCCTTACCACATGACATTTTGAAGGCTGCTATCCACAGTTCCTCTGTGGTGGAAAGCGGGACTGCTTCAGACAGCACTCCCTCTCTGATACTTTGAATAGGATGATTGGGAAATAGCACCTTAATAATTTCCTCCATCATTTTGGGCTCCATGGCTGCAATTAGCTTGCGTCTGTGCAGCTTTCTCGTCCCAATTTGATAGCCAAACCCCCAAGTGTCTTGATCAACGGCCATTCTGACCTTGGCCCACTTGCGGTGCTTGCTCTCAATAATGGCTTTATTCAGCACCTTCTCTAAATTCATGTAGTCCCTGTTCGCCTGCACTGTTTCCTGGTGTTTCTTGCGTGCTTTCAGGATTTTTCGCTTCAGCCTGAAGCAGACAATCCTCAGTTCCGCAACCTCCTGCGTCCACCAGTAAACCGGTGGCTTGCCAGATCTTGGGTTGCAGGGATGCAAGGATACAGCATTGCATCCTTGCAAGATCAGGTTGGTCAACAAGCCGTTTTTGAAATTTGTATACAAATTTGTCCTTCCTACAACTTTCCTGGACTTCTTGAAGTACACCAGCGAGGGCATTCAGGATAACCGTTACTTCCCTCCGGAAAACAGTATACGCAACATTGTCGCTCAATTCCTCCATATTTTCAAAGCTCCATCAACCGCTGACGAATCGATGTTATTATTGGTGTAGTATCTCTGGTCTTCCCCAAAATCCTTAAAACCGGCACCGGCCACCGGGGCTTTCACCCAGTCGAGACTCACTTATGACCACACGAGATTTATCACACCTGGAGCAATTTTTCTGTAAACTATTTCTCGCGCGTTGACCCTGTTTGAAGCAGCATCCGTTACAACACTGAATACCTTATCTGGACCAATTTCGTCAATAACTTCTAGGAGCAGCTCTGCCATATATTCTTCTGTATGAGATTCTCCTTTGGTATCTTTGGTTTCATATAACATCGTTTCAGGAGAAGTAACGACAAAGTTGACAATTAAAGAATTTCTGTGCAAAAAATTATAATACTGCTGATACATATCTAATATTTCACTCTTCTTTAGTTTCAACCTCTTCTTTGATGCATAAGCAAGTCTGTGGTGCCAGAGGTCAAATAGATTGAAATGTAAATTTAAGTTTTAATTGTCTACATTTTTCACCATTCTTCACAATTAATTTCTGTTATAATATATTATGTACGATAGTATTCCTACCGTATTTCTGTGTATCTTGATTAATTCTTCATATAAAATTATCACAGGCTTAAGAGGGACAATGTATGTCTCCGAACGTCGTCAATTGAATTATAAATTTATTCCACCTTTTTCTCCGAGAACTTCTGAGGCAAACTTGATATTATCTTAAACTACTTATGGATCATCCGGAATTAGTTTTTTTAATCGTGAAAAATATTAAAACATTCAATATACGCTACTCATTGCTAAAGTTCGTCATTTCCTTTATGTTTTTAATTTGTCTCTTCTAACTAGTATTTTCGGTCCTGAAGATATAAATTGCAAGACCTTACAATTGCAATTACTTTTTGTCCCTCCAGCCATCATACTGGAGTCCGATTGCACTTGATTTTGAAATTTCTTCGCTGACTTTCAATTTGATTCGTTCGAATTCTAAGCTAAGTAAAGGAGTACCAATCTTCGACGTAGATGGGGGTGTCTATGAAGGTCGTAAACAAAAACATATATTATGCAAAAAACAGCGTACTAAATTTCAACCTATATGTGTATAAAAATGTAATCTAGAAATTAATATACAAGTTTTTTCTTACTAAACATATCTGTTCATGAGGTGTCATGCAGTCAATATATTTTTTGAACTGAAAAAATGATTGCGTGTTATCAGATGCTCTACTTTTATTGATAAAAGCCGAGAAACATATATTTTTAATCTTATTATTTTTCAATTATCCTATGAATTCGCTGTGTTGAAAAAAAAGTTGAAATAATTAATGTTATTTCTTGATATATCATTAAAAATAATTGAAGGCCTTGTTTTATTAGAGAAAAATTCCTTGACCCGTTTATATTTAACTCATATTTTCTATTATAAAAATAAAATTCTTATGTCCAAACACCCGGAAAAAATCAAAACCCATATAGGACAACATTAGGATGCACAAAAAAGAGTATTTTGACACTATTTCAGGAAAATAATTTACAATTTCCCTGCAATAGACAAAGTTAGTATTACCGTTATCCTTTAAAATCAGCCCTTGAACGGTCACAACCGATTTTGTTCGCAAAGTTACGGCCATTTTCAGTTTTGACATACATCTGCACAATGCTATGGGCATTCGCGTTAATTCTCTGGGGCGAAGCGTTTTGTGTTCACTTATTTCTTTTGGAAATTTTATACTCTGGATTGAACATGGTCGATGAATATAAATTCATAGTCAGAAGACATTTTGATTCCCAATATGGCGGACTCAGAATGGCGGCTCAAAAGGTTATAGCCGGGTAAGCATGGTAAAAGTGCCTTCCACGACTTAAACCAAATTGCTCACATTGCTTGATAAGTGTATGTATAACGAATTTTTTCCACGCAGTCATGACCCCACCCGTTAAATTTCGCACTAAACCTACAAATGAAATGTATAAAATCCTGTACTTGGGGTTTGAGGGGTTCTGAACTCTATTTTAAGCGCTACCCAGGAACAGCGACGTGGACATAATAGGATTCTGTCCCCTTTGGGGTGCTTAATTTAAGTGGGTCCCCTTGCCACTCACTATTCAGGGTGCTTTATTAGCGTAAGTCCTCTCGTTTTTTACGTTTCGGGGTGCTTGATTGAAGTGAGTCCCCTTGCCACTCAATATTCGGGGTGCTTTATTAGCGTAAGTCCCCTCGCCTTTCACGTTCCGAGGTGCCTAATTTTAGTGAGTGACAAGGAGACTCACTAAAATTAGGCAATAACAAACACAATCCCCTTATTTGAAGACCTGTGTAATCAGAGTCCAATCGACGTTGTTTGACTAATAATTCGAATTTCTGGTTTCAAAATATCAAGGGAAAATAGAACTTTCAATTTTTTTAAGAGCTTTGTCACAATTGAAACAGAAACTGTACATTCTATCATCAAAACTGATGAGGAACAAAAATTAGTATAAATTAGTGTATAAAGCGTCTTTCCCTCGCAAAACTCGGGATAACGAATATTCGAATCTGACAATAGACAAAGTTCGGAAAGCTGTAACAATTCCGTGTTATGCCTCAGGCTACCAATTGAAAAAATTTTGTGAGAGTAACGATGCAGAAGTCAGAAAATTTGCTTTGATGTTCTAAAGTTAATTTTTGAGGTGTTTTATTACCTGTAAAAGTTACTATAAGGAATAAAAAAGTTTGGAATAATGCAGTTATTTTGAAAACATTCATTCATACGTTTCTTCTATTCATATCGTACAACTCGAAATCTACAAGATAGAAATTCCAGAATGTACAGGTTTCGATACTCTTTAGGTGATGATTATTTCCACTTCCAATCATTGGAAAATTGTTGAGTTTTAGAAGTTTCCAATATCAAACGTATTTTCAATTGTTAGAATCTCAAAAAGTCCATTTCGAAATACTGTTTTACCTAATAGCTTGTAGAATGAGACGTAGTGAAATGAGATCGAGAAAAAAAAGATGGATAATTTTTCATTCAACCTCTACCAATCTCTACTTATTTGCATAATGAGATCACGACAGGATTTAAGCTAAACGGTTTTTTCCTCCTCGTTTTTTCTTTGTGATTTTACAGTATAATAAACATATAAAAGCATTTGTTGATATATGAATTGAAATCTTCATAAGATGATACAAGTCACTTTTGGTTTATGGCCTGATCAGTAAAAAAACGGGTGGTAAGGGGGGAGGATTGCCCCATTAAAGAAAAACCATAACACTATGAAACACGATAACATTACAACGACAAGCATATATAATATAGGAGTCAATCCTTCGTATGATTGTTTGTTGACCCTAAGAAGGGCCGGTGGTTTATGCAGAAAAAAATAAATATAGCAACTAGGGCAAACTTGTGGTACAGGTAAGCCGGTCAAAACTGGTTAAAGGTGGTCAAAAGTGGACCTCCTCGTTCGGTCGAGAGGTAAGGGTCTGAATTAGAACCCTAAATTGCGACGGGTGAAATCTGGGCTATCAGGGTCTCGATGTGGCCTCCTGGCCGGTGGAAAGGTGAGGAGGGCCTGAGAAAACGACTCTTGCGATCCTTCAGCTGCCAAGAATAACACGTCATCGCCTGAAGATGCTTCAAAGAGTGCCTGCACAGGAGCCTCAGGAGTTGTGGGAGGTGTCCTTAGACAGTACCCGGGGTAGGTGAAAGAGATCCTTCCGGAGTAGTGGGCACGAAATAGTCGAACGGCTTGTATTCGATGGAAGCCCCTGGAGAGGAAGGTGCTGACAGGCTCGGACTTGCAGGGTTGCGTCGCAGCCATCTAAGAAGCGCGGATATCCCCTTTCCCGAAGTCGGCAGCAAGGATCTCTTCGGAATCAGAGGTTCCACATCGGCGTACCGCCCTGAGAAGTCGAGAGGGCCTGAAGAGAGCGTGACACTGGGTCCTAGTGTAACGGGAACGCACCGTATGTGTGAAAGTTCTGGAGGAGCTGGTAAAGAGATAGGAGCACTCGGTAATTCTTCTCGCGGAATGCACGATTCTATCGGCTGGGTACTGTAACCGGGGTGCTGAGGAGTAGAAGAAACTAGTGGTTCCTCGAGAAGAGGGGAAAGAGGCGCCGATCTGACGGCGAGGGTGGCTGCGACGGCCTGAGCGGCCTTACGACGACGAAGGCGGGTGGCGAGATTGGGGCGGAGGCGTTGCCTCCTTTTACCAGGCATAGGTGCCTTTAGAGTAAACGCGAACGGAAAGAAAGTAATCTTAAATACAATCAGCCCGGCTCAAGAGTGGGTGCGGGGCCAGAAACGCTAGACCTCGGAGTCCCAAAAGAGAGAAATTACCGATAGTCTCACCATAATGTCACAGCCCGGTCCAAGCGAGTAACAACTAGCCCGGCTCAAGAGTGGATGCGGGCCAGCAACGCTATACCTCCAAGTCCCAAAAGAGAAAAATAAATTATTTCGAAACAGATTGAATATGTCTACACCAAAAAGGGGAATCAGGATGGATGGAGATGGTATCGAAGAGTAATGTTTAAGTAGGAAGTGTACGCTAGGGATGATTAATTGGAACTAGCAGGAGAAAGGCTCACGATGTTGCGCGTTTGGTGGAAGAAGTGACGCCTGTCTTTTGCAAGCGGGTGAGAAAGTTAAAAAACTCCAAGAACTATGTGTGTCAACCTTTATTTCCAGGAGAGCAGAGCGAATGCTGCTGCCCGTCGGGATCGAGACTGCAGAATGATCATCGTTCCTCGTTCTTGCCGCTCGCAGGCGGCTGCTGGCTCGATTCCCGTTGGCAGCGAGGAGACTGGGTTCTGTGAGCTTCCTAATTGGCTACGTTCAGAGACTGAGTGTAGCACGGGCGTGGCGTAAGGCTTCCTGCTCCCTCCAGTCGAGTCCCAGAAACTGGAGAAAATTTAAAACTATTTAAAACTAAGTTCTAATTTCTAATGTTTTTATTAATATAAAATAAGAGCTAAGACGAACTGGTAAAAGAAATATGATCAAAATTATTATCTAGTTCTGATTAAAACTTGAAAAATATTATTTCTGGATCGAGAGATATGTAACATCACTTTATCCTAAAAACTATATGGCTGAAAAAAACTATTTTGATGAAAACTAGGTAGGAAAAGCTGACCAGGTTCATACATAGAATTTCATAACTACTCCTTGCAGGCAAATTTGAGGATTTTGTTTTTCTGAAGAATTCCCACAGCGCCGCTGCAAGTTGAGTTCCGCGAAAGACGTAAGTCGTAGGGCGAGAAGGGAGAAGAGTGGGGTGAAAGAAAGGATAGGAAGATGCACGCGTGGGAGGAAGAGAGACAGACTCAGTCAGGCGACGAAACGCGTGCAGGCAGCGTGTCACTGTGGGATTTTCTAGGGCCTCTCCGCAAGGGAGAGGGACGGGTCTGAGAATTCGGCACACTTAAGGGTAAACAAGCTCGTTTCTGAAAATCGCTTGAGTGTACCAATCTGTCACGTAGGCCACTTCTCAACTCTAAACATAGAATTGAGGAAGGCTGTCGTTCAACAGCAAGGAATGATTCAGAAAAAACATCAAACTGCATGAAATCAAACTTTCATAATCGTTGATCATCCAAAAACCAAAATACTCATTTATTTTACTTTGATTCATTTTCAAGAAAAGCGATCCATTCATGCTTGACCTTACGAGCGACTCCTTCGAAAATCGGCTTTTTGTCAAAAGGAAAACCTTCTTCTTCCAAAGAAAAACATTCTTTTTTGTACTTATAATAACGTATTCAAATGGAGATTTTATTAAATATTCTAAAACATGCACGGAGATTTATCAACATCAACATCAATCTTTAATGTTTTGGAATCCTGAAAATTAATTGAGTTTTCAATCAAATATAACCTTTCACACATTTATCGCACAATATTATTCCTTACATACAACCGTTGCAATCATGCTCCCATGTCCCATATCCATCATTTGCGATAAGTCTTACCTGCGGCACGTCGTCCTCGTGGCATCTCTCCCGAATAGATTGCCAAATTATTGGCAAGCCTCCCGAACCAAATTGTTTACCTACGGTATCTCTCTCCGTCTAAAGTGGCAAAAATGTATTTTAACCTGCCCAATTTCCATCAACAGTATTTTGCCACTTCAAATTTTTCTAAAGAGAGAAGCAACTTTCGATACTTTGGCGGAAGAGAGTTTCCGCAGGTAGACAATTCAATTCGTGAGGCTTGTCACGAAATCGTCAATCTACTCGCGAGAGATGCCGCAAATGAGACATGCCAAAAATGAGACTTGTCGCATGTGGCTTGATGGGGATCCATACATTTCTTCTCTTACTTCTTTTTCCAGTCTCTTTCTATTTACTTAACTTATCTTCCCTTATCCTGTCCTCTCTTCGAATATTTTCGCAATCCTTCTCTTTTTATCACCTCTTACTTTTTAATGTATCCGCATCATCTCATCCATGCCGACCTATTATCTCTCTTCCTCCACTTTTCTTCTTTCCAATGCTGTATAACCTACATGGCCTTTTTCTTCTATCCTCAATTTATGAAAAGTTCTTATCTTCCTTTTTGAATCGTTTTAACTCTACAGCTAAGCTGTATTTTTCTTACCACTTAAGTGCAATATTTTGTCGCGAACTTCACTCCTTTGTTCCCCTTAAAATTCCCATGCCCTCGTTCTTTGTTCATAACTCTGAGCCTCTCCGTTTGCCATATAACTCGGATTCCTTGAATCCAACCCCGAATGTTTATCAAATGTATCTCTCTCGCAACATCTTCATCTTCTTGTTTATTAAAACCAGGATTTTTGAAGTCCAACACACATCAAACAGGTTTTCATCTTCCCGATTCGTCTTTCTTGTAAAAAATAAATCTTGACTGACAAAAACCCTCTCTTCGGTTAAACATTCCATTTCTTCCTGAATTGATTGTTTATCTTTTGAGCTATGAATGTAAGTTTTTCATTTTTGTTTGCAAGTTGATACTCTTTCATCCAAAATCCAACTATCAAGTCGAAAATATTCACATATATAAAAACATTGGACTTTTAGGCTACAATTTTATGTATTTGGTTGAGAACCAATGTATAAGGCTGAAAATTGGTATTTTTGGCTTGAATGTTTTGGTTGAATGGTCAATTTGGTTAATTTTGGTTATATTTGGTTAAAAGTTATATAAGTTATTTGAGAATCGAGTTTCTTGTTGAAGGATCACATATTCGAAGTGAGGATTCAGGTCCCCCTGAAAATTGATCTAGTTTATGAAAAATGTATCTATTTATTCGACAGTTGTCGAACCTTAATTGAGAACTCGCATTTATCCCTAAAATTCATCTGGTTGAAAATACTTCTCTTCTGTTGATAGTATATTGTGTCATCAGACGAAAAACATGTGTTTCAGGCGGCCAGGCCAATGTTTTCTGTACGAGGCGATAACAGGCGCGAAGCGCCTGCCGCCGAGTACAGAGAACATCGGTTGAGTCCGTAAAACGTTTTCCGTCGTATGACACACGATATTTTATTCGAAGTCGGCGGTTTCACGCATTTTTTACGGCAAACATAACCCTAACTTTTAAAAAAAAATGACAATCAGCTGGTGCGGTGTGTGTGTGTGTGTGTGTGTGTGTCTGTGTGTCTGTGTCTGTGTGGATCTCGGTGCATTCATACTGCGCCGTTTAGGAAGTTTGCGCACTACGTACCGTACCAAAAACATCGACTCCTTATATTTGATATGACAGAGTGAAAATGGAGAGGGAATCTCATCACTTGACATGCGAGAGTTGTCAATTTCAGCGTATTTCAGTCTGGCGGATCACAGAAAATCCTCTACAGAATCGTGCAGTTTCTGCTCCGAGTTACCGACAGAAATGCGCGAAAATCGTCCAATTTTGAATCGAAATAATTTTTGATACTCAAAATTTTACAATTTCATGTTTTCCTTATAACCTATCTTTTTGAGTTAGAAATTCATCTGTCTTGATTGAAAACTCAACTTTTTTCCAGGAAAATCCAAACTTTTTGGTTGAAACTGCAACTGTTTTGTATAAAATCTGAACATTTGGATTGATGATCCACCTTTCATGGTCGGAAAGTTACCTTTCTCGTTTTAAAATAAATAATTCTTGGTTTTTACCCAATTTTTCTGTTCCAGAGTGCACTATCTTCCAGAATAGTCGTCTTTGCAGTTTAAAAATCTGAGGACTTGGTAGAGGATTCATCTTTCTTTGCGAAATCTGCTCATCATTTGCAAGGGAATGTTTTAGAGTTGAGTCGAAAATTTGTCTACCCTAACTCAGCTAAATCATCATTAGATCGTACGTCCATTCACAGCGACGGTCCCACCACACTTTGGTCTTCAAGATATGATGAGACCATCTATTACTTCATAAATAAAAGAATTTCGAAAAGGAAAGGACACTCGTTTTACAACCAGAATCGGAGTCAAAAGGGGAGGATTTTTCTAATATGAGACGTAAGTCTAGGAACCTTTTTTTTTGGAAAACTTAGTTGTTAGATTCCGCAAATTCATACTCTCCTTCAAGATATGATCAGATTGGAAAAAAGTAATACTGGGTGTCCCGTTATTCATAATACATTTTTGGATTTGAAAAAATGGAGTAGAAAATAATAACAAAGTTTTTTTGCCAAACTGATACCCAGGAAAAAAAATCCATTGAAATGACGCATGGTTAAATTGCGTATCTGTCATTTGCAGATTCATGAATTAATGACTGAATCGGTTTGATACTATGTCTATCGGTCATTTTATTGAACAGCTTTGAATCTGCCATATAGTACAATGACCATTTCAGGCAAAGTCATATTG
Source organism: Neuroterus valhalla (assembly GCA_011762715.2). NCBI lineage: Eukaryota > Metazoa > Arthropoda > Insecta > Hymenoptera > Cynipidae > Neuroterus > Neuroterus valhalla. Next base: position 11,190 of record WSXT02210179.1, read on the forward strand.
AATGGGCTTTCCTCTTTTTGAATGAGACCATCTATTTTGGAGTTAGACTCCCATATTTCACATGGTTTTTGAAATTTTCTGAGCTACGACAAAGGGTACCCCCCGTTAACAATAGTGAAATGCCCCCCTCCGGGAATCCCGAAATGAACTTGAGCTATCTTTTTCACACTATTTAAGAGGTATTTAAGCCATATGAACAGCCACCATTTACCCAGCTATATATATTTATAGGAGTGGTTATTTCCAGACCGTGCACGTGCCTCCCACCACTAAAACCACTGCGCGCTCAACCAATGAGCCCAGGAGAGTTCAAGCGGTTCAAACTCTTCATGTTCACGTTACAGTAAACTGTAGTAAACTGTAGAGTATTCTAAATTGTAACTGCAAAAGTTACTTGATTTTAAATAAGTCAGGTAGACAAGGGCCAACCTAATTATAGGAACAAAGTTTCCAACGTTAATAAAACGTTTTGTCTTTTAATGGTATACTATTTCCTCATGTTTAAAAACTCAGTTCCATGCATGCAGGAAATGCAACAATTTTTGAGTATTGATATAAATCATATTTCAGGACTCTTATGATCGGAAAATGGTTTAATATAATAAAAAAATAATATTACGTTCGTTCAAATTACATCGCAAGAAATTCGGAAATCATCGGAATCTTTTAAATCTTTTCAAATGTTTCGAGATTGATAAAATCTTCGAAATCCCTTTGAAATATTTTGAAATCTTGGGAATCTTGAGAATTGTAGAAATACCTGTTGAAAATTTTGGAACATTGTGAACTCTTCTTGAAACTTTTGAAATCTGTAGTACATTAGAAATGCGCATAGAATATTTTTGAATTCTCCAAAATCCTTGGCATCATAAGAAAATCTTGGGATCTTTGTAGATAATTTTTCTTGAAATAAAATTGACCCTGATATGGCAATATGATTGAATAATAGGTGCAAGTTTACCTAATAAGAAAGCAAACACATAAATCTCTAAAGTTCTCAAAATCTTCCCTTAATTGCGCTCTGATATTTGTGTTAGTTTCTTTCTGTAACAGTAGGAGTGATATTTTCGTTGATAATTAGGGTCGCCAAGTGGCCGGTTTTTGGCCGGCAAAGCCGGTTTTTCGGGTGCAAAGCCGGTGGCGGGTCAATAAGCAAAAAATAAGACAAAAAACCAATTTCTGATGTTAAAAGCAGTTTTACACAAATAACTTGTAACTTTTGTCAGTTTTTACAAAAAATCCCTGCTTCTAAACAGCTTTACCAACAGTTGCATTTCTTTTTCTTGATAACGATCTTCCTGAACAATATGGCTTTTCTTTCTTTCTCTTTTTTTCTTTCTTTTTTTTTTTGAAACTAGTGAGGGGCCAGTTTTTTGGCTTTTCAGACTTGGCAACCCTATCGAGAATCGCGCGTAATGCTATACCTGTTGTGCTGTACATCGTACTGTAACTTGAACATGAAGAGTACGAACCGCTTGAACTCTCCCGGGCTCACTGGTTGAGCGCGTATAGTGGTTTTATTAGTGGTAGGGGCACGGGCACGGACTGGAAAAAACCACTCGTATATTAATGGGGTGAAAACCATAATTTTACTATATATTTTTTTTCTTAAAAACCCATGAAGATATCACAACGACAAAAATCAGGCATATACTACTCCTAAAGAGGAATATGTGTGAATTTTTTCGAGTCATTAAATTGAATTTTTCTAACCTAAAAAAATTATCTGACCAAGAAAAAATTTTCAAAATGCGATGACATTGCTCAGAAAAATGGCTGTACAAAATTTTTTTTCTGAAAATGTATGGTTTTTCAAGACGAATAAAATGAATAAATAGGTAATGTCGATTTTGAAGGGGGTCATTGCGAGAAAGTCGAAAAACTGTTTTTTTTCTCGACTTTTTCGTGGGTTTTCGGCGTGTTACTCTTTACATATCGAATTTTGGCATAAACTGATAGCACCAATGGATTTTGCGGAAAGAAGTACGTGGAAATCATGCATAACAAGTCCAGAAATTGATATTGAACTAGTCATGAAAAATTCAGCAAATGAAGAATACCTGGAACAAACAGCATAGTCCGTACTCGCATATTCAAGAATTAAAAATTCATGCATAAATGATCAACAATTACAGACGCTGACCGCACACACATTGTTTGATGTATAAATCTACTCATATTTGGGGTATTATTCCTCAAGTACCCACCTTGAAAAATGACTTTCTCTGATCGAACTCAAACTTGGTCAAAGTGTAGTCCTACTAGGTAGTACTTTATGGTGAAAATTTTTTTTCGATTGGATAAAAATTGGCAGGGGTGGGAGAGGGTGAATTTCCGGTTTTTGTGCTGGTAGTCCTTATTTCGAATGTACTAAACTGCTTTCGTATGGAATAAAAAAAATTTTGTTCTGTATGTTTTTCATAGATTTTTCAATGATCTATCGAATGATTATAACTACTTTTTTCAAAATCAGGAATTTCACCCTTTTTTTCAAAATCAAAAATATTTTTGACATTTTTTTCGATTTCAACCATTTTTTTTTTGGGCTCAAAATAGAGATCAGTGGTTTTGTTTTCTAAGGCTTGAAGCACAAAATGTCGTTTTTTTTTATTTTCGAGAAATTAAATAAAGAGTAATGCGGTGCATAGACGGCACTCTAGACCGCTGGGACGCTCGCTCGGCGGAACTTCTTCGGACTAATTTATCGTGTCAATTATGATTATTCGTTGTTTATAGAACTGCACTCTGCATTTTACAGGATTGAAACTGTCATTATAGCATTTGAATGCCTGCGTCACAGTCACTGAAGTGATGTAATACTGATGAAGTAAATTAAAGTGTTTTTTTCGGAAATGATCTATTGTAAGTAGAAATGGTTTCTTTAACTGCAATTGCTGATCTTGGTAAGGAATAAACGCATGATACTGCAAGATACCTGCTATCGTTGCTGCACTGTCAAACCTTGGTTTCAGCATTTCTGAAGGTGCAGTATGAGTTCCCTTGCTACTGAATAAAGCCATCATTTCTTTACAACTGTTTTGCGCACACTCAAATAAAGCGTTGACAGTCAGTATATGGTGTTTCGCAGAAGCTTGCAGGCTGGCCCGACCAGCTCGTCTTTTTATATTCGCTCTTTTGCCATCGCAAGCTCCGTTACCATGGGCCGTAGCATGAGAATGCCATTCTGCTGGCACAACGAAATCTTCTTCGTGAGCTTGAAGATTGGCGAAACTGCTTTTACTTTTAAAATGTTACCCTGCACCGTCTGTGAAATAGGAAACCTTCTTCGAACCATGCTTTCCTGCTTCAATTCTTTATCTCCGCGGTAGTAAATAACTATTGTGAAGATAGTAGCATGGTCATTATTCCAGTGGAATACTTGCGCTGCATTTTAAACGACGAATGCATAGTTTTTAGCAAAATCAAATGCGATAATTAACTCGCCTGCCCTTAGTTTTCCTTCGAGGTTCTTTAAGAATATTGTCTGTTCCTTGGCAAGAAAAACTTGGGTTTTCAGTTTTACTACTCGTTCACAAAGATCTCCAACAAACTCTTCAACATTTTGACTGAGAGTTTGCAGAGTACACTTGTCTGTTTGCAACCAACCTTCGAACCGTATCTCTTCAATGTTTAACTGATCAAGAGCAGTTAGTAGATGATCTTTCAGAGCTGTTGTACCTGGGCAGAATTCGCACTCCCCTAGATAACATGAAGTCGTTTGTACAGGGCACATGACTTCAGTTATGCAGTCTCGATATCCATTCAAGCTCATCTCAGTGTTTTCTGCTAAACTTTTAATGGTAATTTCGTTCAGCATCATTTTCACATTTTCATGTTAAGTACAAACACAAACTGTATGAGTGCCATTGCTTCCTGCTAAAACACAATGGCTGGTCTTAGTTGAGTAAATTTTGTAAAACCTAACAGGAAAAGTTAGGCAGTTCGCAATTAAAAAAAAGAAAGGAGCAAGGAAATAAGGAAAAAGATAACTTTTAAAACCATTTACGGCAATACATAAATACACACAATAACAATTTTTCTATGTACTTACAATAAATCATCTTTGAAAAATACACTCAAATTTACTTCATCAGTATTACATCACTTCAGTGACTGTAAGGCAGGCATTCAAATGCTATATGGACAGTTTCAACCCTGTAAAATGCAGAACGCAGTTCTATAAATAACGAATAATCCTAATCGACACGATAAATTAGTCCGAAGAAGTTCGGCCGAGTGAGCGTCCCAGCGGTCTCGAGTGCCGTCTATGCACCGCATTACTCTTTATTCAATTTCTCGAAAACGAAAAAAACGACATTTTGTGCTTCAAGCCTTAGAAAGTAAACCCCTGATCTTCATTTTGAGCCCAAAAAAAAAAATGGTCGAAATAAAAAAAAAAGTCAAAAATATTTTTGATTTTGAAAAAAAGAGGTGAAATTTCCGATTTTAGAAAAAGAGGTTATAGCCATTCAATAGATCATTAAAAATATATCAAAAACATATGGGACCAAATTTTGTGTATTCCATACGGAAGCAATTTAGTACATTCGAAATAGGGACTACCAGCACAAAAACTGAAAATTCACCCTCTCCCACCCCTGCCAATTTTTATCTAATCGAAAAAAAATCTTTACCATAAAGTACTACCTAGTAGGAATACACTTTGCTCAAGTTTGAGTTCGATCAGAGAAAGTCATTTTTCAAGGTGGGTACACTTGAGGAATGGGTACATATGTTTACATGTATATATGCATATAAGAATGCTTTTTACGTGTGGCGTTGCCCCAGAAGGTCATTTTACATCGGGAATCTGGTCAATTTCAGTTCAAATCGAATATCTTAGATGTTCAAGTTATGAGTTCAGAAACAAAAAGAAAATTCTGAGACTGATATTGTTTAGTATTCAGATGTTTATTCCATGGCCAAAGTATGCATATTATTGTATTTTTTTGAATTCCTAATAATGTAATAGGAATATTTATGAACATAGGAAATAGCTGATCAATTATACTATGCTGCTACAACTGCAGGACAAAGAGAGAATAAATTTTTAGTCGGAAATGTGAATGAGAGAAAAAAGATTACTGACCTATAAATATTTTTATACTGAACGACAATGAACTTGCTCATGCATTTATATTCGCAAAGAAGACGAATTCATGGTTAGACTCTCATAAGTTTAACGCCTAATCATTGAATTCAAATGCTACTTGGTCAAGCAATTTGGTCAACTGTTCCGCTTGTTTGGGGATGAAAGAGAAAAATCTTGCATGAGCTGGATAATGTATAATCGCAGCTACATGGGAACAACAGCCGACGCGACAGTCCTATTGCCGTTAGCGCAGTTACAATAGTATCTTTTGATACATTTAATTCCATTGATATTTGGTCATAATAAACATAAGATTTGTAGATTTAATATATTTATCACTCCATGTATACCCTTTTCGGGTTTTTACATATCTATATTCCCCCCTTCTACAGGAGATCGTCAGACACTTAACCCTTTAACTCAAATCCCTTCCCGAAATCCCCAATAACCTCAACTCTTATAATAAGCCTCCAAGCAATGCCTGACGTACTCAATCCTATGGGATTTTTAATCTCTGAAACCCCTACCGTCTGCAGCCAGATTTTAAATTTAGAACGCTCTCATTCGCCTGAACATTTGGTCAGAGGAGAGGAAAACTGCAGAAAACCGAAACCCCTAAGGGCAGTCGATTATCGACAGACGAGTTTAGATGTAGGGATTGGATAGCATCGAATGCCTACACCGATCACCGGCGTCAAATCTCCCGCTCGACAGTATATAAACATGGTGAAAACAAAACTGAGCGAGAATCCCGAACAGTCATCCACCCGAGCGCTAACCGCGCCCGTTCATGCTTGACATTCGAGATCCCGCCCACGTCGGAAGTTACCACGCAGCTAATTCTCATTTCTGACTCAACATTTATTTTCCCTTTGTCCTGCAGTTGCGGCAGTAGAGAATAATTGATCAGCTATTTCCTATGTTCATGAATATTCCTATTACATTATTAGGAATTCATCAAAAATACAACATTATGCATCCTTTGGCCATATAATAAACATCTAAATACTAAAAAATATTAGTCTCAGAATTTTCTTTTTGTTTATAAACTGATAACTTGAACATGCAAGATATTCGATTTGAACTGAAATTGACCAGATTCCTGATGTAGGGCAACGCCACAAGTAAAGAGCATTCTTATATGCATATGTACATGTACACATATATGGGTAGATTTATACATCAAACAATGTGGGTGCGGTCAGCCGTCTGTAATTGTTGATCATTTATGCGTAAATTTCTTCTTTTTGAATATGCGAGTACGGACTATGCTGTTTGTTCCGGGTATTCTTCATTTGCTGAATTTTTTATAACTAGTTCAGTATCAATTCTGGACTTGCTATACATGCTTTCCACGTACCTTTTTCCACAAAATCCATTAGTGCTATCAGTTCTTACCAAAAATTGATATGTAAAGAGGTAAACGCCGAAAACCCCCCAAAAAAGTAGAAAAAAACGAGTTTTTCGACTTTTTCGCAATGACCCCACCATCTGTTAGAGACAGGCTAAAAGAGGTAGTTAAGAAGGTATGGAGGGGTGAGGGATTTCCAGGAGAGTGGCGG